>JARSSU010006456.1:0-15155 GCA_029619165.1 Eurosta solidaginis
CATGTGTGTAAGTTGAAATAAATTTAATGCATAGTAAACTTGAAAACATTTTATTTACTTTAATATACCTACATGGAGACACATTGTTTCATAGAAAATATTTTTAGTTACATTTAAATGAGAGTCATCGCCTTAAAGCATCATGGAAGTGCGCCCACATAGTAACGAAGTATGTGGAACCCCACTTTTACAGGACCGAGTTTCGGCTAAGAAAAGATGAAGACTGCATATAAAGAATAGAGACAAGCGGTTTAATGGAGCTCCGTATGCATGACAAAATAATATGTAGGAATATATTTGGATGTAAGCCAATTGCTCACAGGTGTACTGGAAAATAGGCATGGTGAGCTGCATGAATAGTTGTTGTAACACAAATGTATTTCGTTCTGCTTAGTCTAATGCCCTTTCATAGAATTCTCATTAAGGCTTCCAACAGAAGATCTCGGAAACAAGCAGTTTCTAGTCATGATTTACGCTGCAAAATATAGGTTTTTTTTTATAATACAACGGATTGGGTAAATGGAGAGCTTGCACAAAGATTCAGCGTGCGAGTTTTTACGCGCATATTTTAGTTTACCAAGGTTAAGAGAAAGCTGACACACTCAAATCTCCTAGCCACGTGCATAAAGCCCTATGAGGCCACTGGATTCAATGTGTTTATATTCATGGTCCCGTCACCAAGGAGACGTATATGACAGTTTTATTCTCGTGTAGGGGCGTGGAAATCGTGTTACCAAAGACGACATGAAACTGATTAGCATTTTATAGATGGGTCGTGAAACTAGAGAGTTAAATGTTTTTTGATGGCAGAGAGATCAGACATTGAAATGACTAGCTCTTTGGCACCATATAACGCAAGAAAGGAAAAATTCATTCAACACAAGGTTTTATCAAAGGTCGTACCTCTCAGCATTGAGGCATAGTGACCTATAACTGATGAAAGCGATATTAAGGGCCAGACATTAGACTGGGACGATTTACTAACCGATATCGCGCCATCGATTTTTCGATAGGATTTGGCTCAGGAAAAAAGTTCCACTACGCATACCCAAAAAAGTTATTTTCGAGCTTGCGAAAAAAAATGGCAACAGGGTAAAGTTTTTCGACGAAAACACTCTCCAAACCCAAAAAATATTTTTTTTTCAAAAAACGTTGTAAAAACGTTGGCGCTAACAGTTTTTTGAAAAAAAAATATAATATATATATGTATATATATCTTTGGGTTTTGGGGAGTTTTTTCGTCGAAAACTTACCCTTTCGCCATTTTTTTTCCAGGCTCGAAATTATTTTTTTTTGGTATGCGTAGTGGAATTCTTTTCCTGAGCCCAAATCCTATCGAAAAATCGATGGCGCGATATCGGTAACTTTCGTCTATACAAATCGACCCAGAGTTACCAGATATTGTATGAAGACGTGGCGCTTTGCGTTGTATATGTGGTTTAGAATTTGGACTCGTATTTTAAGTAACTTGAAATTTAGTATGTGATTCAGAGATTTCTCACACTGTAGTGCATATGACAAACAGTATTGCTAGGGTTTGCAAGGATCTATATCTTAAGAATAATCGTACGGATTGGATGGAATTTCGCGATAATTTTTGAGAGGCTTCTTATTGAGTTAAAGGCTTTATACCTCGTACTCAGCTGAGAAATCAATGAAAATTCCAGGATGGATATATAAAGAAATTTTTACCAAACTGGTGAATCTTGTGATATATATATGTAGACATTTTCATTGAAACCTGTAAACCACGCACGTAGTTCAGACGATCGAGGCAATGTAATACAAGGAGAATTAGATGAGCGCACGTCGAATTAATTCAAAACTCCTTAGAGATTCCGATTCTTTTAATCGATTTTTAAGTTTTCTTTCCGTCAAGATACAGACTTCAAACTTCAAACATGTTTCAGAACTAAAGTGAGTGCAATGCCCAGCACATCAAGTACCGTTAGGAGATGCAAAGACGGTGTATTTAGAAAAGTCATACAGAAGTGAGGAATCGTGCGATTAGCTTTTAAGGGATCATTCAAGTACCCGGGTATGCATATCTTAATTCATTCGTATCACAGAATTTTTTGGCAAAGTTTCAGTTTTGCATCACTTTCATTTAAAGCATAAAAGTATTTTATTTCCACTGTGGTGTCCCTAAATCAGGGGTCTGCACTCCATAGCACAATTGTGCTTTCATTGCATATGCGAATGGGAAATTACTTTTTTTAGAGACCCATGCCCTAAAGCGTGTCGGCCCAAGGAAAGCGAATTATTCACCTCAAACATGCGTTTACAAATTTATTTCCATAAGGCTCATTTCTTTTGAAGTGAGATTTTTAATAACACCAATTAGTCTAACAATTAGCATATTTTTCCGACCACTTTATTACCAATCAAAGTAGGTTTACTTCCTTTCATTTACATATCCAACGTTTACATTTCAGAACGCCTACCACCAAACACACTCCCACTTCGAAATGAATGCAAAAGATTCAAAACATCGCGAGTGTGACTTAATTTCTATGTAAGTACTCGACAGTGTCACATCAACGTCACTTAAATATAATAAAAATGACGCAGTCTATTTCATTAACACGTTCGCCAGTATAAAGAGCGACCAATCCCTCCACTACACAAGAAGTAAGGGATGCACAGAGTCGACATGAGGCAATAATACGCGGAATCATAATCATCATCAGGAAAGCTATGAGGATGTAGAATGCAGTGTAAACTAATTGTAAATGTTAGAAAAATGTCATTCTGATGCATATTTGATGCAGTTGTGTGTATGTGTGAATGCGTACTATGCATATTATATACAATGACGGCCAACTTTGGATGGGATGGGCATTTGCTGCAAATAAATATATAATTGCGCACATCGGTGGCGACAAATGCCGCGAAATGGTAATTTCATTAGCACATTAATACAAGCATTTACACATATACACAATGTCACTAGATGTATGCACACAAATGCATTTGCAGCTTTGAAATTTGTGTGTGTATGTGAGTGTGTCCTATGTAGATTGTTTCCCCATTTCCAGCGCTAAGCTTCGACTTGTGCAACATTGCGAACGCATAGAGGCGAATGCAAACGTACTCCCGTGCAGTAAAAACAATGGCGGAAATTAAGTAAAATTATAATATACATACATGTACTGGTGAAGTACCGTTGTTATTTGTATAAATGCTTAAATGCAGACCAATTGTCTGTCTGTGACGAAAGTACTTAAAAAAAATAAAACAAGTAAGGAAGGCTAAGTTCGGGTGTAACCGAACATTACATACTCAGTTGAGAGCTATGGAGACAAAATAAGGAAAATCACCATGTAGGAAAATGAACCTAGGGGTAACCCTGGAATGTGGTTGTATGGCATGTGTATCAAATGGAAGGTATTAAAGAGTATTTTAAGAGAGAGTAGGCCATAGTTCTATGGATGGACGCCATTTAGGGATATCGCCATAAAGGTGGACCAGGGCTGACTCTAGAATGTGTTTGTACGATATGGGTATCAAATGAAAGGTGATAATGAGTATTTTAAAAGGGAATGGGCTTTAGTTCTATAGGTGAACGCCTTTTCGAGAAATCGCCATAAAGGTGGACCAGGGGTGACTCTAGAATATGTTTGTACGATATGGGTATCAATGAAAGCTGTTAATGAGTATTTTGAAAAGGAGTGATCCTTAGTTCCATAGGTGGACGCCGTTTCGAGATATCGCCATAAAGGTGGACCAGGGGTGTCTCTAGTTGTACGATATGGGAATCAAATGAAAGGTGTTACTGAGCATTTTAAGAGGGAGTGGGATAGGTCTATAGGTGGACGCCTTTTCGAAATGTCGCCATTAGGGTGGGCAGGGGTGACTCTAGAATGTGTTTGTATGATATGGGTATCAAATGAAAGATGTACTGAGTATTTTAAAAGGGAGTATCCTTAGTTCTATAGGTGGACGCCTTTTCGAGATATCGCCATAAGGGTGGGCCAAGGGTGACTCTAGAATGTTTGTACGATATGGGTATCAAACGAAAGGTGTACTGAGCATTTTAAGAGGGACGTGGGCATGAGGTCTATAGGTGGACGCCTTTTCGAGATATCGTCATTAGGGTGGGCCAGGGGTGACTCTAGAATGTGTTGTACGATATGGGTATCAAACGAAAGGTGTTACTGAGCATTTTAAGAGGGAGTGGGCATTAGGTCTATAGGTGGACGCCTTTTCGAGATATCGCCATTAGGGTGGGCCAGGGGTGACTCTAGAATGTTTGTACGATATGGGTATCAAACGAAAGGTGTTACTGAGCATTTTAAGAGGGAGTGGGCATTAGGTCTATAGGTGGACGCCTTTTCGAGATATCGCCATTAGGGTGGGCCAGGGGTGACTCTAGAATGTGTTTTGTACGATATGGGTATCAAATGAAAGGTGGTAATGAGTATTTAAAAGGGAGTAATCCTTAGTTCTATAGGTGGACGCCTTTTCGAGATATCGCCATAAGGTGGACCAGGGTGACTCTAGAATGTTTGTACGATATGGGTATCAAACGAAAGGTGTTACTGAGCATTTTAAGAGGGAGTGGGCATTAGGTCTATAGGTGGACGCCTTTTCGAGATATCGCCATTAGGGTGGGCCAGGGGTGACTCTAGAATGTGTTTGTACGATATGGGTATCAAACGAAAGGTGTAATGAGCTATTTAAGAGGGAGTAGGGCATTAGGTCTATAGGTGGACGCCTTTTCGAGATATCGCCATATAGGGTGGGCCCAGGGGTGACTCTAGAATGTTTGTACGATATGGGTATCAAACGAAAGGTGTGGGTACTGAGCATTTTAAAGAGGGAGTGGCATTAGGTCTATAGGTGGACGCCTTTTCGAGATATCGCCATTAGGTGGGCCAGGGTGACTCTAGAATGTGTTTGTACGATATGGGTATCAAATGAAAGGTGGTAATGAGTATTTTAAGAGGGAGTAGCATTAGGTCTATAGGTGGACGCCTTTTCGAGATATCGCCATTAGGGTGGGCCAGGGTGACTCTAGAATGTTTGTACGATATGGGTATCAAACGAAAGGTGTTACTGAGCATTTTAAGAGGGAGTGGGCCTTAGGTCTATAGGTGGACGCCTTTTCGAGATATCGCCATTAGGGTGGGCCAGGGGTGACTCTAGAATGTGTTTGTACGATATGGGTATCAAACGAAAGGTGTTACTGAGCATTTTAAGAGGGAGTGGACATTAGGTCTATAGGTGGACGCCTTTTCGAGATATCGCCATTAGGGTGGGCCAGGGGTGACTCTAGAATGTTTGTACGATATGGGTATCAAACGAAAGGTGTTACTGAGCATTTTAAGAGGGAGTGGGCATTAGGTCTATAGGTGGACGCCTTTTCGAGATATCGCCATTAGGTGGGCCAGGGTGACTCTAGAATGTTTGTACGATATGGGTATCAAATGAAAGGTGTACTGAGCATTTTAAGAGGGAGTGGGCATTAGGTCTATAGGTGGACGCCTTTTCGAGATATCGCCATTAGGGTGGGCCAGGGGTGACTCTAGAATGTTTGTACGATATGGGTATCAAACGAAAGGTGTTACTGAGCATTTTAAGAGGGAGTGGGCATTAGGTCTATAGGTGGACGCCTTTTCGAGATATCGCCATTAGGGTGGGCCAGGGTGACTCTAGAATGTTTGTACGATATGGGTATCAAACGAAAGGTGTTACTGAGCATTTTAAGAGGGAGTGGACATTAGGTCTATAGGTGGACGCCTTTTCGAGATATCGCCATTAGGGTGGGCCAGGGGTGACTCTAGAATGTTTGTACGATATGGGTATCAAACGAAAGAGTGTTACTGAGCATTTTAAGAGGGAGTGGGCATTAGGTCTATAGGTGGACGCCTTTTCGAGATATCGCCATTAGGGTGGGCCAGGGGTGACTCTAGAATGTGTTTGTACGATATGGATATCAAATTAAAGTATAATGAGGGTTTTAAAAGCGAGTGGCCCTTAGATGTATATGTGAAGCGTTCTCGCGATATCGACCAAAATGTGGACCAGGTGATCCAGAAAATCATCTGTCGGGTACTGCTAATTATTTATATATGCAATACCACTAACAGTCATTCCTGCCAAGATTCCAAGGGCTGTTGATTTCGCCTTGTAGAACTTTTTCATTTTCTTCTACTTAATATGGTAGGTGTCACACCCATTTTACAAAGTTTTTTCCAAGTTATATTTTGCGTCAATAAACCAATCCAGTTACCATGTTTCATCCCTTTTTTCGTATTGGTATAGAATTATGGCATTTTTTTCATTTTTCGTAATTTTCGATATCGATAAAGTGGGCGTGGTTATGGTCGGATTTCGGCCATTTTTTATACCAAGATAAAGTGAGTTCAGATAGTACGTGGGCTAAGTTTAGTAAGATTATCGGTTTTTGCTCAAGTTATTGTGTTAACGGCCGAGCGGAAGGACAGACGGTGGACTGTGTATAAAAACTGGGCGTGGCTTCCACCGATTTCGCCCATTTTCACAGAGAACAGTTACCGTCATAGAATCTATGCCCTACCAAATTTGAGAAGGATTGGTAAATTTTTGTTCGACTTATGGCATTAAAAGTATTCTAGACAAACTAAATGAAAATGGGCGGAGCCACGCCCATTTTGAAATTTTCTTTTATTTTTGTATTTTGTTGCATCATATCATTACTGGAGTTGAATTTGACTTAATTTACTTATATACAGTAAAGATATTAAATTTTTTGTTAAAAATTTGAATTAAAAAAATTTTTTTTAAAAAGTGGGGCGTGTTCTTCATCCAATTTTGCTAATTTTTATTTAGCACATATATAGTAATAGTAGTACGTTCCTGCCAAATTTCATCATGATATCTTCAACGACTGCCAAATTACAGCTTGCAAAACTTTTAAATTACCTTCTTGTAAAAGTGGGCGGTGCCACGCCCATTGTCCAAAATCTTACTAATTTTCTATTCTGCGTCATAACGTCAAACCCATCTACCAAGTTTCATCGCTTTATCCGCCTTTGCAATGAATTATCGCATTTTTTCGGTTTTTCGAAATTTCGATATCGAAAAAGTGGGCGTGGTTATAGTCCGATATCGTTCATTTTAAATAGCGATCTGAGATGAGTGCTCAGGACCTACATACCAAATTTCATCAAGATACCTCAAATTTACTCAAGTTATCGTGTTAACGGACGACGGACGGACGGACGGACGGACATGGCTCAATCAAATTTTTTTTCGATCCTGATTATTTTGATATATGGAAGTCTATATCTATCTCGATTCCTTTATATATGTACAACCAACCGTTATCCAATCAAACTTAATATACTCTGTGAGCTCTGCTCAACTGAGTATACAAAAATCATTCTGTTTTGAACCAGAAGACTATAGTGGCTAACAATTAAATGCGGGTTTCTTTGGTAATTATTGAGGATCTTTTACCTATAATGTCTAGGACCTTAAGTGGTCAGATGGAGATCTTACTACATATATAATTTCGTACTGCTTTGGGATTAGCTTGAGATCTTTTTTGAATGAGTTAAGAACGAATTTTTGGTTTGTTACCGTATTAATTTTGTTTTGTTGATTATTGGTCTTTCATGGAAGGTTGCCGGTTTCTTATCAGAACTCGATTCGATATCGATATCGATTTATCGCGGAGTTGTTGATTTGTTTTCGATTTGCTATCGGTTGTCTATCAAAACAACGATTACGAAGTGTAACAAGCTTGTAATCTTTTCGTTATAGGCCAGTTAACGTTTTGTTAGCCACGAATTATTAACGAGTTATAGACATGTGTTTTATTAGACGAGGTGTTATCGTTTTGCTATCGAAAACAATCGCTACTGAAGTGAAATTGGCTCGATATTTGCAAGTTACACATATGATATAGACTAACGATGCTCGTACAATGGCTCTTTTGGCTCCGCGTGGCTCCCAACAACAACCACATCGAGTTTGGTAAAATTAAAAGAAAAATTGTGCATGCCTTAAAATTCACTGTCACACAAGCAACTACTTTGGCAAGTAAAGTAAATATATTTCGGTAGAAAAACGCGCAAAATGATGCTCTAAAAACCACGCCTATTTCATGTCACAATTACACGGGTATCTATCTACATTCATTCACTGATAATCAGCCTGCACATGCTGCTGTTTAGTTGTTGCCATTCCAGGAAGAAATATTTTACTGAAGTTTTTGTAAAACTTAAATTTTTGCAATTCCGAAAAGGCGGTTGTTGTAATTTTATTGATATTATTTTCGTATGGCTCCGTTATCCAAATTTCTTTAGCACCCTTGCTATAGACGAGTTATCGATTTAATATCGAAGTGTAATTGGTTACCTAGCGACAGCTTGGGAGCATGTTTTTCGTTTTCTATCGACAAGTTCTCGGTTCGCTATCGATTTGCTATCGAAATTTCATCGATTCTTATAATTTTCTTTGTGGAATTGAGTAGCGTGATAACATCAGAAGACCAGGTTCTTGCAAAATCTGGTCATGCAAGGTATGCAGCTGCACCGCATGAACTTCCATCAGGCGCTCCCACTATCATAGAGGAGTAAAACTTAGTTGGCCGCCGTGGTGTGGTGGTAGTGGTGCACCGCCTACCACACCGAAGATCGTGATTTCAATTCCCGGATGATGCAACATCAAAAATTTTGAAATATCAATTCGAAAATAGTTTTTCTAATACGGTCGCCATTGGCAGTGATTTGGCAAGCACTCCGAGTGTATTTCTGCCATGAAAAGCTTCTCAGTGAAAACTCAAATGCCGTTCTGAATTAGCGTAAAATTGGAGGTAAAATCGCCTCGAATTTTTTAAGACTTATTTACTTGCAGGCTTTCGGTTTAACAGAGTATATATAGAAGTATGGTGGAGTCATGAACGTGGTCAGAATCTCTCTGACAACCCTTGAACTCAAAGAGACCCAGCTTAGCATTTTAGTTGGTGCTTGACTTTCCGCGTAAATATTAAACTACCTCGCCCTTGAAGCGCTGGATAATATTCAATACGCTGCGTTACCTGGTAGTCGCTGCTGAGCACAGAACACTTCTTCATTCTTTACTAAGTTCAACAGCAGATCTTACTTTTTGCCTTAACACATTTTAAATGTGATTCTTCTTTGACCTGCTCCCTTTATACCAGCTGTCTGAAACTTATTAGCCTTCCCACCTTAGCTATTCGAAAAGAAGTGCTTGGTTCTATTTTCATGAGGAAATTATTAAACGGTTTGATTTCTATTCTTTTTTTGTTAAGCGAAGTGAGATTTATTGTTCCATCTTTGGCCGTTAAGATATTTCAACCTCCTTTCCTGAAAAATGTAGAATAAATTTTGTGTTAACTAAGGACTTCGCAGCTTTTGCCAACATTATGGGTCTCACTCTAGCGAATTTGATACCTCGAATTCATCTCCAATATTAGGCGACTAAAATACCAAACTGATTGAAGAAGTTGTGTAGCGCAACCCTCTCAAGGGGTTGCCTGCGCAATATATAGCTTCTCCATCTCAATTGTCAACCTCACCTACCCATGGCGAATCCTGTTTCATTAAAAATCGCGGCTCTGGCGACCCCGAACTCCTAATGGATCTAGGAGGTGGGAGCGCGGAATATCAAATCCTTCCCGAGATGGTCGGGCTAGTACCTTAATGGTGCTTGTTACCGGAACGTACCGGATCTGCATCCGGCAAAGGACCATCACCATTGATAACACTACCCCAAGGCCTTCGGGGAGTGTCCTTATCGCTACAACAACAACAACAACTCTGTAGCCGAGCAGTTTTAGATCTCTACGCCTAACAAACCCCTGCCTTTCAACGGATCGCCACAAAACTATGCGCGGATGCGCCCCTTGTGTCGATAGGGGGGTTATGATGAGTATTTCGTTGGGTATTATAATTATATGTTCACTAATTCACCCACATAAAGTTCGATTATAACTTTGAGGCACTGTAAAATACACATTTGTACATTCATACAGAGATACAAGTATCTGCTTTATTTACATAGTCTGTAGTACTTAGAGTTGAATATTTTATAGCCAGTAAAGGGAGTTGCATTGTTAAACGCAGACATATCCTTTTGAAATGCTAAAATTTGTAATAAAAATTTTTTATCGACTTACCAGCCAGTGATGTTAAAAGCTGAGTACTTTGGCTATTGCATACACATATTTTGATTGCAAGTTTTATTCACTTATTCAATCTGAAAGAAAACAAGAATAAAATAGAATTTAAATAAATTTTTTAAATAAATATATCATGGTTTTAAAATTTTGAATCACGTGCAAATATAAAATTAATATTGCATATATCACTAAGGCAACTCCTTGAAAAATTAGTAATACAAAATTTCAGTGGCGTAGAGGAGATTCAAAAGAGGGGAGTCCCATCAAAACTTCTGACGTAGCAAATAATTTAAAAAAACTGTCCGAGTTCTTGGAAGTTTTGTGATATGTTGGTTGCGGACACTCGATCTTTCTCCACCTGCAGAAGTCTGAGGTATGCCGTTATAACGTAACAAACCCGAGAAGTAATCGATAAAATACTACATATTAATAAAGCGAGCCGCTTTGTTCAACGTGAAAGTTGCAGTCCTGAGTTGACCTTTTTTTAACTACAGTGTCAGAGTTCACTTACGAATCTTTTTTACTTCTACCTTTATACAGGTACCATACGGATTGAATACCAAGAAGTTTATGTCTTGCTATATCTATATCTTATAGTTAAAACCAGAGCTCGGATTCCCATGCCAATTGAATATGCAAGATTTACCAAGTTATTATGAAGCGTACAAATGTACGTCTATAATTAAGGTCATTAGCGAAATTATTTCTAGTTAATAAAGAGACTATTACTTCACGAGTTTACTGCCATTTTCAAAAGAGTTTCAGCATAATTTAGGGTATTTTCAGAATGTTGTCTACCTTAAGCGGTCAGCTGGGAATATATTCGAAGTAGTTTCGTACTTGTTTGTAATATTTTTCGAATGACTTGGTATCATTCGGCATCAAATGCGAAACATTTTCTTAATAATGTAGGCACTCGTTCGGATATCTGCTGGGTTACCACGCATTTACTTTAGGATTATTTCGGATTTCGCTAAATCTTTGGGAACTTTATTGAAATAATGTCGGAAATAGTTTAAGACCATTCCGGTATAATTTCAGGGCTTTTTGATAAGAGCTTCATCAGCTCGATATCGATAACAACCAATATCGACGAATAATTTGTTTGCTATCGATAGCGACACTATCATCAATTCATCGGTTTGTTAGCGGATTGTTATTGTGGAGTCATGGGGTTATTTTTGGTTTCTCAAGGGCTTGTTGTCAAGGAGTAATCGATGTTTTATCGACTTTGTAAACTGTTTTTGGCAACTGATTATCAACAAAACAACGCTGCTAAATTTAACAAACCGATAACACTTCATTAACTTGTAGATAACATACCGATAATATGTTGATTATAAATTTATAACTCGCCGATAACAAATGGATAGTACGCAGCCTACAAGCCAATAAATCTCCGTAACAAACCAATACCGCTCCGTCTAATCTCAGTTATAGTTCCGATTTTCAGCGTTTGTTTTTATACTCAGCTGAGCAGAGCTCACAGAGTATATTAACTTTATTCGCATAACGGTACCCCGTAACGGCATAAACGAATTGAGATAGATATAGACTTCTATATATCAAATGATCTGGACGAAAAAAGAAATTCATTTAACCATGTCCGTCCGTCCGTCTGTCTGCCCGTGAACACGATAACTTGAGTAAATTTTGAAGTATCATAATGAAATTTGGTATGTAGATTCCTGGGCACTCTCCACAGATCGCTATTTAAAATGAACGTTAACCTCGCCCACTTTTTCGATATCGAAAGTTTCGAAAACCGAAAATGTGCGATAATTCATTACTAAAGACGGATAAAGCGATGCAACTTGGTAAGTGAGTTGAACTTATGACGCAGAATAGAAAATTAGTAAAATTTTGAACAACGGGCGTGGCACCGCCCACTTTTAAAAGAAGGTAATTTCAAAGTTTTGCAAGCTGTAATTTGGCAGCCGTTGAGGGTATCATGATGAAATTTGGCCAGAACGTTACTCCTATTACTATGTGTGTGCTAAATAAAAATTTGCAAAATCGGATGACGAACACGCCCACTTTAAAAAAATTTTTTTAACAAAAAATTTAATATCTTTACAGTATATATGTAAATTATGTCAACATTCATCTCCAGTATTTATATAAAAAAAAATAAATGTAAGGCGCGATAACCTCCGAAGAGATCTAAGGCCGAGCTTCTCTTCCAATTTGCGTCGTGCTCCTCTTGATTTTCCCTACAAATTGGCCGGACGGCACCTACATGTTTCATGCCGACTCCGAACGGCATCTGCAGGGCAGATGAGTTTTCACTGAGAGCATTTCATGCCAGAAATACACCCGGAGCGCTTGCCAAACATTGCCGAGGGGCGACCCCGCTTAGAAAAATTTTCTTCTAATTGAAAAATCTTATTTCTAAAATTTTGATGTTGCTTTGCCCGGGGCGTGAACCCAGGGCATACGGTGTGGTAGGCGGAGCACGCTACCATCACACCACGGTGGCCGCCCAGTATTTATATGGTGCAACAAAATACAAAAATATTAGAAAATTTCAAAATGGGCGTGGCTCCGCCCTTTTTAATTTAATTTGTCTAGAATACTTTGAATGCCATAAGACGAACAAAAATTTACCAATACTTGTGAAATTTGTAAGGGCATAGCCTCTATAACGATAACTGTTTTCTGTGAAAATGGGCGAAATCGGTTGAAGCCACGCCCAGTTGTTATACACAGTCGACCGTCTGTCCTTCCGCTCGGCCGTTAACACGATAACTTGAGCAAAAATCGATATATCTTTACTAAACTTAGTTCACGTACTTATCTGAACTCACTCTATCTTGGTAATAAAATGGGTCAAAGCCGACCCATGACCACGCCCATTTTTTTCGATATCGAAAATTTCGAAAAATGAAAAAAATGCCATAATTCTATACCAAATATGAAAAAAAGGATGAAACATGGTGATTGGATTGGTTTTTTGACGCAAAATATATCTTTAAACAAAATTTTTTAAATTGGATGTGACACCTAACATATTAAGTAGAAGAAAATGAAAAAGTTCTGCAGGCCGAAATCAAAAGCCCTTGGAATCATGACAAGAAAACTGTTCCTAAATAAATTAGCGGTACCCGACGGATGATGTTCTGGGTCACCCTGGTCCACCTATAGAACCATGTCCCTCTCCCTTTTAAAATACTCCTTAATACTTGCCATTTGATACCCATGTCATACAAACACATTCCAGGGTTACCCTAGATTCATTTTCCTACATGGTTATTTCCCTTATTATGTCTTCAAAGCTTTCAGCTGGGTGTGTATGTTCGGTTACACCCGAACTTAGCCTTCCTTACTTTTTATCTTTCATTTCCCACAATTTTTTCAAGTAATACACACAATTTTTTTAATGAAAATATCCACAAAAAATCAGGGATGGAAAATAATTATTATTTTTTTCGGAGTCGAAAAAGTCCGGGTCAAGAATTGTCCAAGGTGAAAATGTTTGAGTTCGCTATAGCAATATCATGTCGAATCATGCATCCTTTTTATTTTTCGAACTTTTTCCATAAAAGTACACATATACAAGTAAAATCAAGTAAACTCGAACTTTTAAAAATAAAAGCTCGGAAATAAAAGTTAAATCCGGACATTAATTTTAAGGCCAAAATAAAAGTTCGGCTTGATAACAAGAAACGGCTTATCCGAAAAAATTTTTTTACCTTTTTACTTGCTGGCTCGAGGTCATATAAATAAAAACACGGTGTTTATATTTTGTGCTAATATATTTCGATTACACATCGGTAATCGTCTTAAAGGGCGAACTAACAACAAACATAAAAACATTTAATGTAACAAACAATAATTTTATATTTTAATCAAAAACACTTGAGTGTTATTGTTTGTTACATTAAATGTTTTTATGTTTGTTGTTAGTTCGCCCTTGAAGACGATTACCGATGTGTAATCGAAATATATTGGCACAAAATATAAACACCGTGTTTTTATTATATGACCTCGAGCCAGCAAGTAAAAAGGTAAAATTTAATAGGTCTCTAAACAATCATAAAATTTTTTTATTTCGGATAAGCCATTTCTTTGTTATCAAGCCGGACTTTTATTTTGGTCTTAAAAAATAAAAGTCAGGATTTAACGTTTATCTCCGGATTTTTATTTTTAGGTCTGTGATATATATGTGACACATAACGAGCTTGTAACTTGGTTTTGGGTCTTTACGATCTCAAAGCAAAATTTGCTTATGCATATGAATCCTTCCTATGGTTATAAAAATTTCCAAATTGTTCGATATCTTCGAAAACTCTTTTCAAATATTCTCAGTTGTGTTTCTACCTTCCGATCTTCCTCCCATGATATGCCTTCGTCAGCTGTTAGGTTTTAAGTCATGTAATTTGGAGTGACAGATTAGAGTAAAAAATTCTTGGCCCAAAAAAAGAAAACAAGACCAAATATGTCTACTAAAAATTCACTGATTTTCAGTGCATCTTCCTAAATTTATATGCAGTTGCTGTTGTTGTTGTTATAGCGATAAGGTTGCTCACCCGAAGGCTTTGGGGAGTGTTATCGATGTGATGGTCCTTTGCAGGATAAAGATCCGGTACGCTGCGGTAGCAAAGCACCATTAAGGTGCTAGCCCGACCATCGCGGGAACGATTTATGTGGCCACATTAATCCTTCAGGCCATCCCTCCCTCCCCACCCCCAAGTTCCATGAGGAGCTTGGGGTCATGAGAGCCTCGTCTGTTAGTGAAACAGGATTCGCCGCGGATAGGTGAGGTTGACAATTGGGTTTGGAGAAGCTATATATTGCGCTGGCAACCTGAAGGGTTGCGATACACAGCCCCTTGAATCTGGTATTTTAGTCACCTCTTACGACAGCCATACCTACCGCGGGTATATTCTGACCCCCTAACCCGCTGGGGTTATGTACAGTTATAGTTGTCTATTCAGGATAGTCATATAAAAGCCACACCAGAAGCACCGATACACCAATGAACTATTAAATCCTCATAAATATTTAGGGCACGTAAAAAGCT
>JARSSU010006458.1:0-63187 GCA_029619165.1 Eurosta solidaginis
AAGAAAACGTAGATAAATTTTCGATAAAACGGCGATAACATATTGTAACACTGCGATAGCAAATCGGTACCAAATCGATCACTTTTTGATAATATATTGATATCTTTTCGACAAATAATCGAAACATTACTTTATAAACAATTACTTTCGGATGATGAATCGATAAATTCCCGATAGCACGCCGAATGGTAACCTTTCGATAACAAATTGATAACACCCCGTCCTGTTTCGGTTCCGTCTCCAGTTTTAACTTCTAATCTTTCCTTTGGGAGACCTTCCTTTCCTTTTTTTCTTTCCTCGCCTTGCCTTGTTGTTCAACTGTTTGATTTTCCTCATATCAAATCTACCACGTACATGCATTGTTCCCACGCTACTCAATAGTGCAGTGAATCTACTTACTATGGAAATTCTTTATTCCCCAATATAACTTACAACGTCCAAAGGCTACGTTTAAGCTACATTGCGCTTACAATAATCTGCCTGATATTGACAAGAATTCTTACAGCTGTTAAATTATTTTGGGTAATTTCGAATACATCGGGCTATTCTTTTTATTTTTATGTTCATACATGGGAACGAAATATCTCTTTATGCTGGAACTGACAATGATGCAATACTATTGGCAAACAATGGGGTATTAACTCCCAATATATGCAGCTGTTTGGGGTAGTCGTATGGTGGCCAGCCATGAACAAGGCATCAAATCTCTAGTAGGATCAGCATAAGTGGTGCTCTCAGGGCAACGACAAGCGAAGCTTTTCAGATCATTCTTGATATTCAACCCTTAGCATTAGCAGGAAACCGGCCAGGAGCAACGTCAGCCGTGCGTTCAAAGGAGTCGTCCAATTATAGTACTAAACCATAGGACACTCAAGCATACTAGATTAATTATGGTTTTCTTCCTCGAAGAGGAAACCGCTATGCGACCACATCATTTCCGGACAGCAACTTTATGGTAAAAATTCCCAGCAGGCCAGTGAAAAGTCATCTGCCATCCATATGCCATTCGGAGTCGGCATAATATACGTAGGGGACTTTAGCCAATTTGTAGGGAAAATTTAAAGCAGCACGTCGCAATTCGGAAGAGAAGCTAAATCTCCTCGTTGGTAAATCGAGCCAAGTACTTATTTTTCATTTCATTCCCAGCTAAGATTATCGCATTTTCATACACATCGATGTCTATATGTTAAACGGTAGGGTTGAAGGAGGGGTGGGGTCTATTCATAAGACCGAGAAATGTCAGCTATCATGGAAGCGTCGGTTTAGATAAAAAAACACACTGTCAGCAACAACGAAAGCCTTTCGGTTATTAAATTTCTTCTTACTCTTACGATGACGTTGCAACACCAGATTTTTTTATAAAGAACACTAAAGAATATCCTTTGACACATGTAAGCTAATGTTAAAAGGGTATATCTTACGCCAAGCCAACAATAGATAGCTACAAATCCCAGTGTGTTGGATATTTAAGAAAACCTTATAAAATCGAATCTTTGAAAATACATTTTCCACACTTGTACTAGTATCAACTACTTGCAGGCCTGCAGAAAGGCTAGGAGTGCTCTTTCCTCGATGATGCAGGAGTTGTAAAGAGGATGAAGAGGAGAAAACGGTGGATCAACTCATGCACAACTGCCCGTGTGCTAGGGAGCGCTGTCTGGGACTTCTCTTTCTGGATAATATACGCTAGATAGTGGAGTACGATATCAAGGACTAGGTAGCTTTTATCAGATCCTCGAATTTGTTTAAAGAGGTCGTGGTGTCTTTTCGCTATGGGATTGCTGACACTGGCTCATGTGTGTCTCCGCGGCAACCGTTGCAACTAAACTAACCAACGCTCTTATGGTGCTTAAGGTATCTGACACCACGACTGCTATCGTTTTTGCAAACTTTGCCTCATGCTTCAGCCGATGGCATCGACCTCGAAAGTGGCAAGTTCAGAGCCAAGCATTGAGCCCAGGCTAATGGAATAAAAAATTATATTTACATACTTACATATATGAAAAAGACGTCGGATTGAAGCCACATTTTTTTTTGATATTTTATGGGCCGACACGGCTAAATAAGTTAGCCTCAATCTATTATGCCGGAATGGCCTCATTGAATAACGCTATGCTTCTGACGTAACCCAATGTGCCATATACAAGATTGGAGATCGAGCGTTGTCGCTCAGCTGTACAAAATTGCCGCATTATACTCCAGGCACCTGTTGGATATTTCTAAAAATACATTACATAATAATAGCAATTAATGCTGGAAAAATATTTAAAATCGTATCTAACTATGCGCATCTAACGGGAATATATTTAATGTCCAAAAACTTTTTTTAATATGCCCAAGACAACTGACCTAAGCTTCTTTGTAATCGGATACAGAAGTGCGCACCTAATCTTATTAAAAACCAACTAATTACAGTCAAACATATTTTTTATTTATTTATTTAATTGTTTATTTATTAAAATTATAATCGACTCAAAAACAAAGCGGTCGACTGCTAAGAATAGTAGATTCAATTAAAAGAAAAGAACGTACATAAACTTACAAGCCAAGAATTAAAGTAAATTATATATAATTATACGCATTACAATTTCAATTATAGTATACAGAAAGTAACAATGTTATTTAAGAATTTATTTAAGTGTGCCCAGTGGGGGGCCGTCGTGAGGAGCTCAGAAGGGAGCTTACGCGAGTGTTCAGAAAGGAGCTCGGTGCCCATAAGGGGGCTGACGCGACGTGCTCATAAAGGAGCCGGATGCCCAGTAGCGGGAAACACGCGAAAGAGAAATAAAATAGGAATATCAGAATAAACCTAAGAGTATGGCAGTATGTAAAGCGGCAAATGAGATAGATATAAAGACCTTAGTGAAATAATAAATACGTACCACATGAAAGACGGGCACCTGTGCGTATACGTAACGTCTTCTTATATTATTGGTGCAAAAGAATTACATACATACATATGTACATGCAATTTTACAAGTTAAGCTAATATAAGAAAAGAAACAGTTAATACACTTCAGTCCTATTTTTAATGTGCTTTGCGACGAACCATGTAAGTATATACAGCAGCGAACAAAAAATTAGCAGTGGGAATTTTTTCAAACCAGTTAAATTTTTATTTTTTTTATTTTCGAGATTTTAAGAAATAATTTCTATAATCTTGTAGATGGAACTGTGAAAGCCAATCTCAAAAACGTTTTCGAACAAATTCGAAAATTCTAGAAAGTTTTTACGAAATTTTGCGAAACTATTTTTCAGATTTCTTCCATAAAGAGTTTAGTGATCCTTACGTTACAAAATTCCTTTTTACATCATTGGCGAGTCCGATATTAGAATGTGGATCGATAATTTGGAATTCGCGTTATCAAGTTAATGTGGATAGACTAGAATCAATTCAAAACAGTTTTTACTTTTCGTCTGAGAAATCTTCAATGGGACTGTCCGTATAATCTTCCTCCTTACACTAATCAGTTAAAAACTAATAAATCTTCACACCCTTGCAGGTTGTAGAGAAATGCTAGAGTACTATTTATTTGCCTTAAAAAAACGTTTTGTCTTCTCTTAATAATTAAAAAATTATATTTTTGTGAATCTATGCTCTATCTATACTCAGCTGATGAGTTTCTCTTTAGCTGAGCGGTTTCAGATCTCGGCGCTTAAGAAGCCACTGCCTCTCAAAGACTCGTCTGTAACAACAAAAAGGTATAAATTATAAATAAAACATAAGCAAGAATTAGAATAAAAAAAACTATGCATGAATTAATAATAATAATAGTAACAGGATTAGCCTGGTTTCATCGGGCCACTTGAGGGCAGTGCGCTGCACAACGTCCGATAAAAAAAATATTTTACCCTTTCTACTATTGAAAAAAAAATATAAAAACAACCTCGAGAAAAAAATTTTCAAAAACCAATGGTAAATTTTCAGACAACTTTAACTTGTACTTTGTCGGACTAAACTTATTGAGTTACACACAAAACTGTATACTCAAAAAATACAGAGAACTACGAAAAAAAAAGGCGGGATATACCTCCAAGAAGAATTCAGGCCGAGCTTCTCTTCCAGTTTGAGTCGTGCTTCTTTTAATTTTTCCTACAAATTGGCGCGATGGGACCTACATATTTACGTCGACTCGAACGGCATCTGCAAGGTAGAGTGTTTGCCAAATCACTGCAGAAGGGCGATCCCGCTTGAAAAAACTTGTTTTCTAAATGTTTGATATTTCTTCGGCCGGGACTTGAGATGTTCGGTGTGGTAGACAGAGTAGGCTACCACCACGCCACAGCGGTCGCCAGCACTACGAATAAAAAGTTGGCAAATTTTTAGTAAATTGTCTCGAATTTTAAAATTTTGTCGAAATCTTTTTTGAGATTGGTTTCCATTTTTTCAGTTTAAGAAATCATAGAAGCTTAATTTTAAAATATCAAACTTAAAAGAAAGAATTAAATTTACGAAATTTGATAGAAAAAATGTTCACTGCTATTTGCTTGTTCACTATTGAGGTACTGAGCTTTGCATGTAAAACAACAAATTTCGTAACCAAAACGTTACGTTAACAAACGAGATCTGAATTCATTTCACAAATCAATGCTTTTACTGTTGAGCTCATTATTTTCTGTTTCCAAGAAACATGTTCAACAAACGTGACCTTTTAAAGGCTCCAAGTAGCATAAATATTTCTTTTGAATACAATTACAATTTTAATTTACAACTGTGGCGAAAGACTGTTAAAAATAGGGCTCTTATTCCAATTGTCTTCATTCGATGCTATACAACCTTAATTGTTGGCTTTAATAACGCAAGCACAGCATAACAAACAAATGCAGATCGGTTTTCCCGCGACCGCGGAACAATTCATTTATCATCTTCTTTACATTTTACTAATAAAAAAATGAATGAATGAAGATAACAAGAGGTAGGAGAAAGGATACAAAAACACGTGCATGCAACGGATCTGCGCATGCGCCAAAGCACAACCGGCATTCGGAGCTTTTCACTAAAATCAACTGTTGATAATATCGTACCTAAATGTTAAATTACTGCCGACAAAATTGTTTATAAAAAGCGCAACACATTGATAAATCAACAGTTACGGTTAGCAGGCGCACCGTATTGACGCATAAATAAAAGCAAGGATACACGCGTTGTGCTAACAATGATAAGTGCTTATTAATTCGTGAGCCACTGCATAGAAAAAAATAACAAAAAAAAGTGCAGAAAAAATGTATACAAAATAAAAATTGTATACAAAAGAAATTGTGAGAAAAAGCATATAAAAGCCAAAACAAAAACTACTTTGCTTGAATAAAATTTAAAAATCGCATTAAAATGTCACTCAACGCCTGTTTCGGAGTATTTGTTCTTAGCCTTTTGCTGCTCTTACATATTTCCTTAGTGAATTCGCAAAACGACACAGAATCATGGTTGACAGCTGCATTAACCATAATGGCTCTACAGCTGGCAATGCTAGTAAATGTGGTGATACACAACATATGGTCGATGAGTGCTTTAAGGATTTGCCGCCTCATCTAATGGAATTTTTACAGACCACAAGATTGCTATCAACGAGCGTGAAATTGCATTAAAATGCACGTAAGTGTAGAGTGTACTTATGTCGACGAAGTCTCTTATGAGCAAGTGATTACGATTCATGTTTGTGGGTTTAATATTTATACCCAGTTTTACCAGCGCCATCTATTGAGGTTCAGCTCGAAAAATGTTGTAAGCGTCAGTCGTTATTGTTCCGGTCAGTAAAGAAAAATTTTCCTTATGGAATAAGCAATTAAAAAGGTTATAAAACGATTCTTTGCTTTCCTAAAGAACTGTGATTCAGTTGGCTTTTTTTATATTAAAGGTTCAAAATTAAATGAAGCATTTTACTTCAGAGCCGTAGTTTGCAAAATTGTGGGCTACATTATTTTTGCGCTCATGGAGTTTCTGCTATTTGAAAAACGCTAAAATCACATAATGTAAATAAGAATGATGATTGTCGAAACTTATACAACGAAAAAAGGTATAAATTTCCTGTAGTAAATTTGCTTCTCAATCTCTTTCACACCGATAAACTTAGAAAATCCTTTGAACCCTTGGAACAACGTGACATCAGAACGGACGAGGCAGCACCTTGTAAATTGCTACAAAAGCCTTTCTCCTGCGATTGGGACTTGACCCCCACTTCTGCGATGGTTGAACTGTTACAGACAAATTTAGGCTAGTCATGCCTTTGTTGTTTTGCAAATTTTTCCTAATTTTCTTCCTCTCATTATACTCAGTTGAGCAGAGCTCACAGAGTATATTAACTTTGATTGGAAAATGGTTGCTTGTACAGGTATAAAGGAATCGAGATAGATATAGACTTCCATATATCAAATCATCAGTATCGAAAAAAAATTTGATTGAGCCATGTCCGTCCGTCCGTCCGTCCGTCTGCCCGTTAACACGATAACTTGAGTAAATTTTGGGGTACCTTGATGAAATTTGGTATGCACGTTCCTGGGCACTCATCTCAGATCGCTATTTAAAATGAACGTTATCGGGCTATAACCACGCCCACTTTTCGATATCGAAAATTTCGAAAAATCGAAAAAGTTCGATAATTAATTACCAAAGACGGATAAAGCGACGAAACTTGTTATGTGAGTTGAACTTATGACGCAAATACAAAATTTTAAAATTTTGGACAATGGGCGTCGCACCGCCCACTTTTAAAAGAAAGTAATTTAGAAGTTTTGCAAGCTGTAATTTGGCAGTCGCTAAAGATATCATGATGAAATTTGGCAGGAACGTTACTCCTATTACTATATCTATGTTTAACAAAAATTAGCAAAATCGGAGAACGACCATGCCCACTTTTAAAAAAAATTTTTTAAAGTCAAATTAAAAAAAAAGTTATTATCTTTACAGTATATAAGTAAATTATGTCAACATTCAACTCAAGTATGACAATGGTGCAGCAAAATACAAAATAAAAGAAATCTCAAAATGGGCGTGGCCACGCCCTTTTTCATTTAATTTGTCTAGGATACTTTTAATGCCATAAGTCTAATAAAAATTTACCAATCCTTTTGAAATTTGGTAGGGGCTTAGATTCTAGGACGATAACTGTTTTCTGTGAAAAAGGGCGAAATCGGTTGAAACCACGCTCAGTTTTTATACACAGTCGACCGACTGTCCTTCCGCTCAGCCGTTAACACGATAACTTGAGCAAAAATCGATATATCTTTACCAAACTCAGTTCACGTACTTATCTGAACTCACTTTGTATTGGTAAAAAATGGCCGAAATCCGACTATGACCACACCCACTTTTTCGATATCGAAAATGACGAAAAATTAAAAGAATGCCATAATTCTGTACAAATACGAAAAAAGGGATGAAACATGGTAAGGTAATTGGATTGTTTTTATTGACACAAAAATATAACTTTAGAAAAAAACTTTGTAAAATGGATGTGACACCTACCACATTAAGTAGAAGAAAATGAAAAGTTCTGCAGGGCGAAATCAAGAGCCCTTGGAATATTGGCAGGAATACTGTTCGTGGTATTACTTATATAAATAAATTAGCGGTACCCGACAGATGATGTTCTGGGTCTCCCTGGTCCACATTTTGGTCGATATCTCGAAAACGCCTTCACTTATACAATTACCACCACTCCTTTTAAAACCCTCATTAATACCTTTATTTGATACCCATATCGTGCAAACGCATTCTAGAGCCACCCCTGTCCACCTTTATGGGCGATATCCGAAAAGGCGTCCACCTATAGAACTAAGGCCCACGCCCTTTTAAAATACTCATTAACACCTTTCATTTGATACCCATATTGTACCATACAATTCTAGAGACACCCCTGGTCCACCTTTATGACGATATCTCGAAAAGGCGTCCGCCTATAGAACATAGGCCCACTCCCTTTTAAAATACTCATTAACACCTTTGATTTGATACCCATGCCGTACAACAAATTCTAGAGACACCCCTGGTCCACCTTTATGGCGATATCTCGAAAGGCGTCCACCTGTAGAACTAAGGCCCACCCCTTTTTAAATACTCATTAAAACCTTTCATTTGATACCCATATTGTACCAACAAATTCTAGAGACACCCCTGGTCCACCTTTATGGCGATATCTCGAAAAGGCGTCCGCCTATAGAACTAAGGCCCACTCCCTTTTAAAATACTATTAACACCTTTCATTGATATCCCATATCGTACAAACAAATTCTAGAGTCAGCCATGGTCGACCTTTATGGCGATATCCCTAAATGGCGTCCACCTATAGAACTATGCCCCACTCCCTCTTAAAATACCTTTAATACCTTCCATTTGATACACATGTCATACAAACACTTCCAGGGTTACCCTAGGTTCATTTTGCTAATGGTGATTTTCCCTTATTTTGTCTCCATAGCTCTCAACTGAGTATGCAATGTTCGGTTACACCCGAACTTAGCCTTCCTTACTTGTTTTTTTTATAATTTCAACAGCACATACTTTTGTATGTTTGCTTGTACCAAAGCTATGCTTTGTTGTTGGCAAGATCAGTTTATGAACTCTATTTTGCTTTGTTTTATTAATTGAAATACAAAGAATTATTAACTGAATGTTTATTTGTATTTTAAGCGGGCAGTGGCTATTCTATGAATATTTGTGAAGGAATTATAATTAATCTTTTGAAGCTCTTTTTCAACCGTGACGATTACATGTTGTGGCAGGGGTTAAGGTTTTCGACCATTTTCGAAAGTATAATTGGTAGGTTTTTATTTGATTTACTGCTGCCCACGTGTGCAAGAACAGGCCGTGGATGTAAGCACATACTCGAAAATATTTAGTTAGCTATGTAGCTTGAACTCTCATGACTGACATGGCGTAGTAACATTCTCAATAATCAATTGAGAAATTACCCAGATACTACTTGATGTCCCCACTTGATCGATGACAGTCAACTAAGTTCTCTCTTTCTCTCTTTCCTCCTGAACTCCTGTTGGAGCATAGGACCTCGACAAACTGATTTGAATCTTATTATATTTGGTGCTATCCTCGTGACATCATTCACGCTAACCTGCATTTTCCAATTCTTTATCGACAGTTCTACGCCAGGTTTTCGCTGGCGCCCCGGTCTTCTGCTTCCCTCGGGTTCCACCGCAATGCTTGCCTTGCTATATTGTCTGTAGGCCTCCTAATCGAGTGTCCAATCCACGACCACTTGCGTTTTGCAATTTCTGTGGCTGCTTTTGTTGGCTTGTCCTCGCCATAATTCGTCGTTTGTCTATTGTTTTCGGGCCATCGAATTTTCAAGATTCGGCGTAGGGATTTATTAATAAAAACTTGCAGGCGCTTCTCAATTAAGCTTGAACTTTTCCACGTCTCACAAGCATAAAAGAGCACTGATTTAACATTTGAATTAAAAAGTCGCAGCTTAGTTTTCAGTGATATATGACTGGACCTCCATACTTCTGTCAGTTGGCCGAAAGCCGCTCTTGCTTTATCTATGCGGGATGTAACGTCCTCGTCCGCCCGCTTCTATGTGAGATAATACTGCCGAGGTAAACTGCGGATTCTACACATACAATTTCGTTTCCATCGACAGTGAACATTGTTGGTCTTGCTGAAACATTATAACCGCATTTTATGACTTTGTTTTGTCGGTATTGATACTTGCCCGGCCCTTTGGCGTATCTGTCCACGGTTTCTAAATTATATTGTAGGTCTGTGCCTCTGCGACTTAGCAGACAGATATCGTCTGCATACTCTATGTCTTCTAACTGATCGAAGGTGTCCACTGTATTCCATGCCTGCCATTTGCGCACGCCTCATAATTCCATCCAAATTCCGAAATGATCTCTAAACGGTTCATAATGATCTGAAAACAGTACCTGCGTGGTCCGCAATAAAGCTTCACAATGTCTTAAAGGACCAAAAGCAGTTCTCTGAGGTCAACGGTCATCGCTAACCCTTTAAATCTCAAATCAAATAGCACTGATCTGATAAAAACTAATTCGCATACAATCCGGCTTATAATATTTGTGGTCTACACTGAAAGAATAAGACTAGTAAAATCAACCGAAATACGGGTCAATTCAACCGAAATTTCTGTCAATTTTTATCCATCGCAATAAGATGTTGAATCAACTGCTCACAAATCGTTGATTCGTATTGACCGTTTTAGTAGTCCAATGAACCAAAAAAAGTTGTTGCGACAGCTTTGTACGACAGTACCTATGTTGCCATATACATACATACGTAAATATGTGAATACATAAATACGTATGCTTGCTACATATACATACATATGTACGCACTTACTAAAAAAAAATTTTAAAAATGTAAGGCGCGATAACCTCCGAAGATATCTAAGACCGAGCTTCTCTTCCAATTTGCGTCGAGCTCCTCTTGATTTTCCCTACAAATTGGCCGGACGGGACCTACATGTTTTATGCCGACTCCGAACGGCATCTGCAAGACAGATGAGTTTTCACTGAGAGCTTTTCATGGCAGAAATACACTCGGAGCGCTTGTCAAACACTGCCGAGGGGCGACCCCGCTTAGAAAAATTTTCGTTTAATTGAAAAACCTTATTTCTAAAATTTTGATGTTGCTTTGCCCGAGGTGCGAACCCAGAGCACACGGTGTGGCAGGCGGAGCACGCTACCATCACACCACGGTGGCACTTACTAACCGAGCACACATTAAACATTATACACTTTATTATTTTGTTTTATTAAACGCACTTTCACCAAATTTTATATTTTATAATTTATTTAATTTATAGTTTTGAACTTCGCTATGCAAATAGAAATGAAAATAGTAGTCACA
Organism: Eurosta solidaginis; assembly: GCA_029619165.1. Classification (NCBI taxonomy): domain Eukaryota; kingdom Metazoa; phylum Arthropoda; class Insecta; order Diptera; family Tephritidae; genus Eurosta; species Eurosta solidaginis. Next base: position 10,820 of record JARSSU010006458.1, read on the forward strand.
AAACTGATTCTCAATTCTTTCGGTTGCAGCTCAGTTCATTCTTAATTCCTTCTCTCGCATGTAGTTGCCACACTTGATTGTTTCGAACAAAACTTGTATAAAATTTGAAATTACATAAGTTATAGAAAAGTAAAGAATCAAATGGCTAGAAGGTAATTCACCACTGGAGTAACTTTACATGTAATTCGGCAAGTTTAATTTTCGTAACACTTAAAGTTGAAACGATTCCAAAACAACTCAAACTTTTATGTTTTCCGAAACATCAGCATTAAAAAATAATGTTTTTTATTATCTTATTAAATTCTTTCGCGTGAGTGAAAATTCGTAAAAACTTAAACAAAATGTTACTAACTTTGGTAAAATCCTGTTCGTTCAAACAAAACTTTTGCAACAAGAGGGCGCAATTTTGCATTTCGCTTGGAGGAGAAGTTGCAAAATTGTACCCGATAAAAAGGTGTCCCGGTATCTCATAATTTTTTGCACAGTAAATTCAAAAAAGGGTTTTTCGTCTTGTATTGATAACTGAAAAATTATTTTTTTGTTGTTTTCCCATTTTGTGTTTTTTTTCGATTTGGTGGTTTTCTTATTTTGGTTTTTTTTTAAACAAGTGGCACCATCGTCATAAGTACAAAGTAGAGAGCGCAGTGAGCGTAAAATTCTTTTGAATTTGTTTATGTATTGACTGTTGATCGCTGTTGTAATGACCAGTGAGATCAGTTGTGTTAACAGAAAAATCAGTTAGATTGACCAGGAATCTGTCAATTTTACAGAATTTTGTTAACTTAAGAGCGACAATTTCTCTTCTGTTGAAATGACAAAACTAATTTGTTCGTTTGACAAAGAACTCGGTCGAATTAACCGTATTTTGATCAATCTCACCGAATCTCCGTTAAGTCAAGTATAACAGAACCGATTTGTAATTTTACTAGCACCATTTCTTTCAGTGTACGTAGCTTGTATAACTAGAGGTAAAGAGCAATAACTATTAGGCAGTTCAGAGGAGTTTTTCTGTTGTTTCCATGGTTTCCAGCATAAAATTTGTTTAAAATATAGCACATACGACAAATAGAGCATCTTTTGAATTGCTTGTAGATTATTAAGTTAACTTAAAATATCGCGAATACATTTTGCAGATTTTACATTGTTTACATGGAAATTTACAATAAAAGTTATTGGAATCACATTTTTTATATGCTCTGCTTATTGTTTATTTTTCTGTGTAGATAACGTTATATTGAAGAAAAATTATCATTTTTCCCCTCTTCATCACTTCCTTCCGTTCAGTCTTTCTTCTCAGTTACTTGTCCACTTCCAGTTCCTTCCCTCTCTCTCACTTTTTACCACCACTGCCACTCCCTTTCCCATTCCCACCTCTCTTCCATCTATTTTGCTTCCTATTTCTTATTATCAGTTCCTAGTTCCCTTTTCTCATACTTTTTCTGTCTCCCTTTCCCTCATCTCTTCCTTGCCTGCCACTGACTCAACTACGTTCATTCTCTGGGGGCGAAACATCGACAACTTTGCTACGTTGGATTTACAGATTAAATAACATATTTTTTTTACGATGGGGTGTTTTCGTTTATATGTGATATTCATTCCAGTGCGCAGATAGGTTTATAATGCGCGAATCCACACGAAATCAGACTTCCTTACTTGGTGTGTATGCTTTCGAGTTTGTAAAAATTGTATGCACTTTGTTGGTTTTACATTTATCTCTCCCTATGGCAACATAAACATATATTTTAGCACTGTAAAGACATTACTTTGCTAATACGCAAATATTAAAAAGCTTGAAAGTGGCTCAAATACTAGAAACCAGTGAAATTTATTGTGATGGAATTTGAATATAAAGGAATATAAAATAGACAATTTGTTGTCAAATGCAAATAAAGGTGAACCGTGGTTGGGCGAACGTCCAGCATCATTTTGTAATTCTTCAACGATTTGTAGATATGTACATGTAATAAATACACAGAGTTAATGTTGGCATAAGAAAAATCTCAACCTTTATTGAAGAGTCCTTTTTTTCGAGCGGTCACCGTGGTATGGTAGTTGCGTGCTTCAAAGTGACGTCAAAATACATAAGAACACGGATTTCTAACCCAAGTCGCCCACCGGCAGTGGCTTTTCATGCCATGGGTTACATTTGTGCCAACACAATCTTCTAAGAAAAAATGCTCTTGTTTTGAAGACGCTATTCGGGGTCTACATAAAACATGTAGAGACTTAGAAAAATCTGAAAATGCGTGATGAAAACGGAAGAAAAGTACACCCACATTTTCTTACAGGCATATCACGCCAAGTTATTGTTCCTTTAGTTGTTTAGGAGGAACTATATACACCAAACTTGGACCAGGAAAAATACCCATCCAAGGGAGGTGTCCGTTAGGCGAAGTTTGCCTGAATTTTGTGGTATTACTCAATGAAAGGCCGTTCGAAATTTGTGTGGTTTAAAAAGGAAATTAGCTTAATATGAAGTCATTAACCCTAAAAAGTTTTAATTAAATAATTTTCGTATCTCCTTATTTGACAGTAGCCATTCATTACACGCATGAGCTGCCTAATCGGATTAGTCAGTTTCAAAATAATTCCTTATTCAGTTTTGCCCAGGTCACTGTCAACTTAGATACAAGTGATAATGTCTGAAATTGTGGTGTCTAGTTCTTCTAAGCCTCAGCATTGACCGCAGTGAAAATATGACGGGTGATAAGAAATACAGTTTTTCCCATATAAAGCGAGAATGGTGTAAGACGGATCAGCTGAATTGTGCAGAACAGGAACAGAGAGAAAGGTGGCAAAAGGAAGACGATGGGGGGTAGGGATACGGGGAGGTGGAGGGACAGAAATGTGTACAAGCACGGGAGAGGAACAGGTGCTCAGATGGGGAGAGAGTTAAAGAAAGGCAGAAGGTTATGGCGGGCCAGGGATTGGGAAAAAGAAATGCAGAGGGATGAGGAAGGGGGAACAGGAACAGGGATGAACATGCGAGGATCTGAGAGAGTAGCGGTGAAGGTCAGAAGGAGAGAGATTGAGACTGGGAGGGATATATACAATGGAAATAAGGGAGGGATGAATTTATAAAAGGTATTTGAAGAGGTAGAGGAGTGGGCGGAGGAGGAGTAAGTGGAGAGGGAGCAGGGAGATAAGAAAAGAGGAAAAAAGATAGAGAGACGTATAACTGTGTACTAAGGAAAATTATAAGGAGAAAAAGTGGTAGAAAGAAGACAGACAATGCGTGCTTACAGGAGTCCCTGTCTTCGTAGACCTACCTCCGGTGTAAAACACAGATCAATGTCCGTTGATCTTCGGCCCAACAAGTTGGTACCAATCGGTGAGCTGGGGTGTTTCAAGTCAACCAGCCTGGTTTGGCCGAGGAGGGCTATCCATCCTACTCTTCCATTTTCGGGTAATGGCACCCGGTTTGCACGGCAACTCCACCACGAGTTTCGTGCTTGCCTCAGAATCCCTCTTTCATTTGATTTTGATATCTCGATATCCGTCTTAAAACTCCATCACACATTAAAATCAAGGGATGTGACCAACCTTTTCCGCACACAGACCTGTGACGTGTCCGAGTGCCCGCCTCAACAATGCCCTCGACATCGCTTGAGGCCACACTACGTTGACAAACATTGTGTGCCATATTGTGCTACTATTGGCTTCCATTTTTGCTACTAATTTCGCTCCAATTTTCACTCAATTACGCAACAGTTATGCTCCATTTTGCCTCCGATTACACTCCTACCACAATTAAAAGGGATGTGTCCAACCTTTTCCGCTCACAGACACTGTAAGTGACCGAGTACCTGCCCCAGCAACATCTTTGCATTGACAGCGTCAAATCTGCCACATTTTTGGATGTGGCCATCTATTCCGCGAACGCCTCCTATTCGCTTACGCAGTCTAAAGCAGCCTCAAACATCTCAAAAGACGAGATGATCACCGGCCCACTCGTTCAATTATCGATTGTTTTTCGGCTGACGATAGACATGCGTTTCTTCACCATCTTTCGTCACCGTTTTACATCATATATAACCGGCATCTCCGGTTGCCACAATTAGGGATGTGACCAACCTTTCATCTGCCCCTCAGGGTCAGTTTCTCAATGAAATTAGGATTGTTGTGGCAAGCATGAGACCGAATTCTTTTGGGTCTTGGTTCCCCAAGTGAAAACAAGTCTACTCAGAGCGTGTGTCATAAGTGAACTCTATTTGAAACCACAGCCACCGCGATGCTCCAACAAGGGGCCATCCCAGGACAGGAGGTGAGACCTGAGTACAAAGCATCGTTCGATGCAGTGCACCAGATCACACTCGGCTTCTCCTGCTCCCGCGGTAGCAGTTTTTATAAGACCTTGCCTAGGGTCCCACAGGGTGATACCCGCGTCTACCCTGCTACCTTTCGAGTAAAACACCTTACTCATGGATTGGGTACCCATGATATTATGGTCGCCTTTTACGATCGCTATACCTTACCGTGGGCATATTCTACCCCTAACCCACAGGGGAGGTAGAAAGAAGAAGAAGAGGGTATCGATCTTGAGTTTAATTATACAAAAAAAAATTTCGCAATGAACTGATTTCTGAAGCTAGTTTTTCTGAACCGCCGGGTAATGGCTAGTATATTTATAAAAACGTGAGGTCGTCAAATCTCTTGGCTTGCAAATGGCGCTGTTGAATGTATAAAAAACTAATTGATTCCACTTTCGACGAGAGGTGATTGTGCCAAAAGAAGCAACACCAACTTTATACTTGGCAGTCGAGGCACTGGCAATCCTAATTATCTTAAGGAAGTAAAAGGTGGAACGAGTATCTAGTTCCCGCGTACATTCGCACCGATACCAAAAGCTCAAAAGCGCCTGAACTATGTCTAAACTTTTACCATATAGCATAGTACCGATCGCACCAAAGTATACTTGAAGAATTCAAACCTTAACAAGTAGAAGCCAGTCATAATTTTTGGATCAGGAACATATCGTTCTAATCATATTTATTTATACGGACTCTTTTACTTATTATGCTATATCTCTCTCAGCGCAGCCTCTCTCAGACAGACTTGAACGTAGATAAAGTTGCCTCTGTTTGATCGGATCCATGATCAATCACAAGAGGTTTGCTCGGCAAAAAAATATTTTGACAATTGTAGCCACTTTGTTCCCAAATCGATTGACATCCGTTAGCTGTGTTGTTTCTTTGCGATTTTTCGAAAAATGTTAGTAGTACAAATAGGAAGCAACCAGTTTACCGACCCGATAAATACTGAACTGCATAATTCCTTGAACATTTTTTTTATTTTATGATGAATTTGGTAACTATGTCATGATCTATTAGTGTGGCTGAGCATAGGTAATTTTATGAAAAGTACGGACACCAAGGAATCGTGCACTATCGTAAACATATGAACATACGAAAACCTAAACCAATTCAAAATTCATTGTTCATCGATTCACTTAAAAATGTAATTAGTAAATAATGTAGATGCCATAACGAAATGTACTCATTGAGCATATTAACTTATTCATTCCGTACGTTCGGGACATTCGTCTCCATTTAAGAATTTGTGGAATCGTTTTATATTTGGAATATTATGTATGTACTTATTTGGAATATTCGGACCTCGTGAGGTAGTATCAAGCGAAGGGGTTCCGTATATTTTAAATTAACGGTTAATCCGTAACACTTCCATGAATACTAAACAGGAAAAATCTTTCCGAAAAATCAGAATAAAAAGCCGAAAACTCCCTGTGTAGCAGGAACGCGCAAAAGCTTAACTGTTCTGTCAAAGTCAAGGCCGGAATATAAAGTTCTAAGACAATAACCCATTTTTTTTATTTTTGTCAGTTCACTGCGGCTGCTGAGTAGAGTATCACCCCATGTCGGCTGCCTGTTCAAAATCGTCCGATATAAAAATATTTTTCAAAAAATTCCTATTTCAGATTGTCATAACAAAACACCCTTAAAAAACGTCTTATCTCAGAATGCTTTTCACTAACTCCCTGTATTGAACTTATGCTCAGATAGGGACTTTTTAATACAAATTTTGACAAATTATGATAGGGACTTTTTAATAACGTACGGCATTCTTCAAACAAATTCTAAAACAATAACCAAACCAACATAACTCGTTATCAATTCACGAAATATTTAGTAGAAAATTACCTATTTTCTCCAAACCTGTTGGCATTTACAAATTCATTATCACTACTAATATACTACGTATCAACTACAATTTCGCTGAAGGGGATTGAATTATTCCTTGTTTTCCTTACTTCATAAAAGCAACCCGGCTAGATTTTTAAATTTGGGAGTGTCAAAGCCTTGTCATCATTGGAGAACAAACCTCTAGTAATTGAATCATGGATCGGATCATTCCCAGCAATTACCTAGGCAACGGATTGCTGGTGAAATTATTTGTAGCACAGTGTTGCAAATTTATTCAACCATTGCTTTTTTAGAAAGGTGGAACAGTGTGGTGAGATTGAACAGATTTTCCCTAAACTAAAGTAGGAACAATGGGTTAACAAAAGAGAAAGTTGTGCACTTTGCCAGTGGGAGGTATAGGCGAGTTGTGTTTTTTTAACGTAGTATCAAATATGCAGCTGCAAAATATATTTGTGACCCGCCTATGAAAAGGCTTGCTTATGACCAGAAGAAAACTACTAAGAAACTGAAGAAATGCATTATTTATTTTTAACAGCTGTTTCTCGCAATTTCTTTTTTGAGTCATAAGCCACCTTTTCTAGGCCGGGTCACATTTTGTTATGGAGTAAGTGTGTCAGCTAAAAGAGATCAACTTGCTTTGGATTATCAAGCAAGTTTGTGTGTCTGTATGCATTGCGCACAAAAGTTATCTGATATTTTAAAAGCGTACACCATGATTGATGCGTATTTCAAAGAATTAACTTGTAAGAGAAGTGAGTATGGCAGGATAACATAACCAATTGATGACTTACTTTACTCGGTAACTAACTAACTAACAAGATACTGTGTGAGTGTAGCATGTGAAATGAAGTAAGAGTTTTTAAAACTACTCATTGTTTACGGCTAAATCTTAAATCATTTGGAAATTTCACGCTGCTGGAGCCTCTAAAGAGCAATTATAGAATTTAAGCAACATTTAAGCAATTGTTTAAAGGGCAGCAGTCGGTCAATACTCGCTGAGTCAATTTCCACACTTTACAGTATCCGCACTTGTGGCCACAAAAATAATGATTAATGAGTCTGTGTTGAAGGCAATGCGTATAAATTCAACATTTTCCTTGCAATTGTGCTGCTATTTCCTTTCGTGAGGTGAACATGTTTTTAGCAAGGTTTTTTGCCGCAAGATGTGTCTGACCTTGAACTGGCGTATTGAATTTGGTATATTGGTGCAATACGATCCATATTTTTTCGCCCAACCAAAGTATCAGCATTATTCTAAATTTCAATTTTTTTTTGGAAAGTCGAAAAGAGAAAGAAGATATGAACCAGGAAAACATGAATAGTATAGGATGTTACCAATACTTAGCCACTCGCCGCTGTCCGCCTTCTCAAATTTGCTAATATCTTCCAAGCGGAAGTTCTGGGTATTGAGAGGGCCTGTACGCTCCTGTCGAAGGACTTGATTAGAGGGCTCGAGGTGTGCATTGATTCAGACAGTCGCAGCTAGTTTCATTAACATAACTTTTACAAGGGCAGGAGCATTGCTGAATACTGCATTGTTGGTTGAAATGCACCGTCCACTCATATCAATCAAAAGTAATATACATTGCAGTTTCAGGGAGATAGCGATCTCCAGCTGGTACTCTTCGGACACCTGCAATATCAACAAGTAAACTGGGCAAACTTACAATAGTATTGTAATGAATTTAGTGAAATTCCGCTTATTTCCAACCTAACGTTCGAATCACTAAATTGTTGAGTAAACAACTCCAATATTCAATAATGCAAAATGGCCTTTATTAAAGTACTTCACAATAACACTTCTACTTATCAACAGATAGCGTGCTTAAATCAAACTGATTACTGATTCTCAGCTTTACCTCCTTTTATACTCTGCGATTTCCTCGTACGCATACTTCTAGGCGTTTCTAGAATTTAACTTAGTTACCAGCTATAAAATTACCAGCTATAACTACAGATGCACGTTATAGCTTCTCATATGCGCGTGTATATGTGAGTGATACTTCCACAGATGATTGCCTACTTTGGGAGTATCTCAGATATATGCATGTGTTTGTACGTTGCTCTCCGCTGCTTGTATGGACATATGTATAGACATAATGATTGATTTGTTGATGTGCATACAAGTCACTGCTTAGCATTGGTTTAGAGATGATAGTATCCCATAGCGTTGCTAATATTCGTCACAGTATGATAACAGTGTAAGAGATGTAGAAAAGAAATATTTAGGATAACTGGCACAATCATCCTACTACCCTGTCCGCTAGGCCTACATGCTGAGAGAATGGCGATCCCTTTTAAAAGTATTTGCAGAAGCTCCGGCGGCGAGAGCAGCAAAGAAGCTGTCACGCTCTACCTATTCAAACTGTGTAAAGTTACATGCTGTCGGAACTTGATTCATTGACCGAACCAAATGGTTCGAACAGGATACCGAATAGCCCTAATAAACGCCGCAAAAATTGGTTCGAGATGAAAGTGCACCGAAATGCCGTCCCGTGCGCTTCTTAAGCTAGCGTCTTTAGTATCCGGTATCTAGAAACGGAAACCAATCAACTCGAACATAGGCATGATAGCGGAGTGTTTAGAGGTGTCGCTATTTAACAACGGCTTATATACCTTATATCAATAAAAACTAGTTTTATATTGAAATTTGAAGACAGCTCAGCAATAATCTTTAGAATTACGAATAGTATTTTATTTGAATAAATTAGCTCATCTATGACGGTAACTGCCCAATCTAGAAGTTCGAAACAGGCATTTACTTTTTTAATTTATTCGCTTCGACGCTTGTAACACCTACAACTCTAGCAAGTAAGGAAGGCTAAGTTCAGGTGCAACCGAACATTACATACTCAGTTGAGAACTGGAATGTGTTTGTATGACATGGGTATCAAATGGAAGGTATTAAAGAGGGAGTGGGCCATAGTTCTATAGGTGGACGCCATTTAGGGATATAGCCACAAAGGTGGACCAGGGCTGATTCTAGAATTTGTTTGTACGATATGGGTATCAAATGAAGGTTTTAATGAGTATTTTAAAAGGGAGTGGGCCTTAGTTCTATAGGTAGACAACTTTTCGAGATATCGCCATAAAGGTGGACCAGGAGTGACTCTATATGATATGGGTAAACAATTAAAGGTATTAATGAGGGTTTTAAAAGGGGAGTGGCCCTTAGTTGTATATGTGAAGGCGTTGTCGAGATATCGACCAAAATGTGAACCAGAGTGACCCAGAACATCATCTGTTGGGTACGACTATTTATTTATTATTATACCACGAACAGTATTTCTGCCAAGATTCCAAGGGCTTTTGATTTTGCCCTGCAAAACTTTTTCATTTTCTTCTACTTAATATGGTAGGTGTCACACCCGATTTTACAAAGTTTTTTCTAAAGTTATAATTTGCGTCAATAAACAAATTCAATTACCATGTTTTCATCCCTTTTTTCATATTTGGTATAGAATTATGGCATTTTTTTAATTTTTCGTAATTTTCGATATCGAAAAAGTGGGCTTGGTCATAATCGGATTTCGGCCATTTTTATACAAGCTTAGTGAGTTCAGGTAAGTACGTGAACTAAGTTTAGTAAAGATATATCGATTTTGCTCAAGCTATCGTGTTAACGGGCGGAGCGGAAGGACAGACGGTCGACTGTGTATAAAAACTGGGCGTAGCTTCAACCGATTTCGCCCATTTTCACAGAAAACAGTTATCGTCATAGAATCTATGCCCCTACTAAATTTCAAAAGGATTGGTAAATTTTTGTTCGACTTATGGCATTAAAAGTATTCTAGACAAATTAAATTAAAAGGGCGGAGCCACGCCCATTTTGAAATTTTCTTTTAATTTTGTATTTTGTTGCATCATATCATTACTGGGGTTGAATGTTTGACTGATTTACTTATATACTGTAAAGATATTCAATCAATGTTTTGTTAAAATTTGACTTTAAAAAATTTTTTTTAAGTGGGCGTGTTCGTCATCTGATTTTGCTAAATTTTATTTAAGCGACACATTTAGTAATAGGGGTAACGTTCCTGGCAAATTTTATCATGATATCTTCAACGACTGCCAAACTACAGCTTGCAAAACTTTTATAATTCTTTTAAAAGTGGGCGGTGCCACGCCCATTGTCCAAAGTGCTTATTTTCTATTCTGCGTTATAAGGTCAACCCACCTACCAAGTTTCATCGCTTTATTCCGTCTTTGGTATGAATTATCGCACTTTTTTCGGTTTTTCGAAATTTTCGATATCGAAAAAGTCGGGCGTGGTTATAATCCCATTTTTTTATTTTAAATAGCGATCTGAGATGAGTGCCCAGGAACTACAGACCAAATTTCATCAAGATACCTCACCATTTACTCAAGTTATCGGTTTACGGGCGGACGGCCGGACGGACGGACATGGCTAAATGAATTTCTTTTGTCGCCCAACTCATTTTGATATATAGAAGTCTATATCTATCTCGATTAGTTTATGCGTTACGGATTACCGTTATGCGAACAAAATACATATATATTATGTGAGCTCTGCTCAGCTGAGTATAAAAATCATCTCCATAGGCAACAATAAAAAAAATAACTTTGTACATAAAACTGGGAAATTGTACGCATTTTTCTTATCACATGTCAAACATTTTGAACAAATGTGCCACGATTTTACCATAATCCACACAAAATATGTCAAAAATTTCATATTTTTAGTATGTTTTGATAAAAGCTTAGTACATTTTTCATTTTCTAAGTGCTTATTCTTTATATTTTTTTTTATTTTCAGTGTTTTCAGCAGAGGTATGAAATGCTTTGACGATTACACAGCTCGTTGTCTCACAAATAAAACGTTGGTTTTGTTCAAGAATAATGTGGAAGGAGCGCGTACATTTTTTATGCGCTTTTGCAGTGATGCTGAATTTCAAAAAGGTTGGTAGCATATTGAAAATGTATATGTTTGTTAGACTAGTTAAGTATTACAGTTTATTTGGCGCTAACCTGTAAACGGTTTCGTTTTCGTTGGCTAAGTGGGATTCAAATCGTTTTCCTCTGATTCTTCCAGCGCTTGAGGACCGCTCTCTTCCGCGTATTTCGATAAGAGTATCTTCTTGGCTGGAGCATCCTCGTTCATTCGCATAACATTGGCCTAGGCAGCGTTGCCTCAAAATCTCGAATATTCACTAATGAAGATACGAACAAAGAAAATACTATAACATTTCGATATGCAGTTTGATATAATTGTTCTATCGACTCTAAACATCTCAAAATCTTCAGCGTCAGCTCTGATAATTTCATTTATGAGGGTTTTGTAGACACCGACATAAGTGAATTGCGTTTCATTAGTAATATCTAGTCAGACCCATCAAAATCACTGCAATGACCATTGAAGTTGTAAAGCGAATAAACAAGGACGGGATCGTGCAATACAAAATTCATCTAAGGGTTTTTCTAAAAAAACTTCTCGAGGGCCTAACAAAAATTGGACTACTCCCAGCGGTCTTCAGAGATGTTCTGCTTTAATGTGCGCATTATATGACGCATCGGCGATATGGCTAAAACAATTTTACAAAGACAACACATTTCGTATATTCGAATGTTCGGGTATACGTGCCTGGTATGATTCAAATACTAGAGGTTTGTTCTTCAATGACGGCAGAGCTTGACACTCCCAAATTGAAAAATCTGGACGGGGTGCTTTAACGAAGTAAGAAAAACCGGTAATAATTCAATCCCCTTTAGCGAAAATTGTATTAGAAAGTACCTTTTGTAGTCTTTTAGCAGTGATAATAAATTTGTAATGCAACAGGTTTTGGAGGAAATAATTCATTTTTACAAAATATTTCGTGAATTGATAAAGAGCTATGTTGGTTTAGAATTTTATTCAAAAATACACATATCAAAATCTGTTTCAAAATCTCCCTATATGAGCATAAGTTCAATGCATTTTGACATAAGAGGAGTTAATGAAAGCATTCTGAGGCGTTCTTCAATCCTAATTATAATACAGCCGTTTTTGTGACAAATCATGAAATGGGAAGTTTTTGAGAAATTTTTGAGATAGTATGATACTGAAAAGGCAGCCGACATGGTCTGACATAAAAGAAAAACGGCTTATTGTCTTAGAACTTTATATTCCGGTCGTGTCTTTGACAGAAGAGTTCAGCTTTAATGTGCCCTGCTTCACAGGGAGTATACACCTTTTATTCTGAAATTCGGAAAGCTCCTTTACGTTAATTATTCATGGAAGTGTTCCAGGTAAACGGTTAATTTAGAATATTCCGAACACGTTCGTTTCATACTACCTCACGAGGTCCGAATATACATAATATTCAAATATAAACTGATTCCCCAAATTCTTAAATGGAGACGAATTTTCCGAACATACGGAATGAATAAGTTAACATGCTCAATGAGTACATTTCGTTGTGGCATCCTAATTATTTACTAAAGTAATTTTTACGTGAATCGATTTATTAGTCGAGTTTTTTGACGTTGAACGATGAATTTTGAAGTGGTTTTAGGATTCTATGTTCATAGCGTTTACGAAAGTGCACGATTCCTTGTTGTCCGTACTTTTCATAAAAACTATATCAGCCACCACTACACAGATCACTGGCATAGTTAATAAATTCATCATAAAATGAAATAAATGTTCTAAAGAATTACGCAGTCAGTACTTATCGGGTATTTGTAAACTGATTGCTTCATTTCTACTACTAATATTTTTCGAAAACTTGCAAAGAAACAACACAGTTTAACGGATGTCAATTCGATTTGGGAGCAAAATGGCTGCAATGTCATAAATGTGTCTGTCGAGCAAACCTCTTTTGATTGAATAATGCGTGCTGGTATTCTTCAAAAAAATTACACCGATGAAGAATTTTTAATAGCTAATATCCGAAAATAATAGTTGTTTAATTGAAGGCAAACGGTTTATTCGAAGCCGTTGCCTCTTTCCGAATCAAAACTAAATACTTGGAAAAATTGTGTGAAAAACTGGTTATATACCGAAATAATATCAATATTTTTTATAAAATCTTGAGGCGAACGCTTTTTCCGAACCCAACATTCAGAAGATTCTGATTCTTATGAGAATAAGAACTAGTTCTATGTTTGCAATAATAAAAATAAATAAATGTAAGGCGCGATAATCTCCGAAGAGATTTTAGGTCGAGCTTCTCTTCCAATTTGCGTCGTGTGACTCCTCGTGATTTTCCCTACAAATTGCCGGACGGGACCTACATGTTTATATGCCGACTGCGAAACTCGATTCCCAACATTTTCTTTTTGGCACATCCATGCTTCTGGCAAGCGGGCGACGATATGTATAAAAGTGAAAGGCATATATATTTTTTGCCGCACCATTCACAGTACGTTACGCTCTTAAATTTAGTCAGATTTGAGATCTCAACAACGCTAAATGAACTTAATTAAGTAGTTTTAAATGCCTTGGAAAAGTTTTACGCACAATCACTTTGCTGCTAAACTTAAAGAAACTTGAAATTCCATTAAGTGTTGAGTAAATACATCACAAATAAGTTACTCATACGCCACGTACGGTAGTAAACTTTATATGTTGCCTAGGGATGTAATTTTTTCCTATATTCGCACACCTGGAATTTTCGGGATTTCTATTTCGTCTGCAGTTTCAAAATGGCGCTATCTCAGAAAAGCGTTTGAATAATGCTCTATTTCAGAAGTTCTTTCAAAACGACCTATTTGAAAATTCGGTCAAAGAACGTCCTATCTCAGATTTTTGTAGAATGTATTGAATTTGAGCTCAGATAGGGTATTTCGGAACAAAATGTGAGATAGGACGTTTTTCTACTGCGGCATCGATATGATTACAAAGAAGTTACAAAACCCGAGAATGTCGGGGTTATTGGCTGTTAATTCCAAGATTTCGTGATTCACAGAATCCCGTGATTGAAATTCCTATTATCATTGCACATACCTACATATGTATGGGTATGGGTGAATCCGTGCAAAATGGAATTCTGCAAATCTTTTACATTTTATGAATGTAGCGGAACTATAATCTGATTGAATTTTAGGAAATCTGTTGATCAAAGAAATTAAATTCCCATACCAGAAGAATGAATACTTATTTCAAAGAGAACAAGTATTAGTTCGTCTCAGAGTAGATCTTTTATTATATTTAGAAAATGGTTAGTTGTTATAGCCGTCTACTGAGCGTCAAACGAAATAAGTGGTTTCTAATAACTTCGTCAAATATAGAGGATATATATTAGGGTGGGCCAAATTTTTTCAGTTTGATATTGAAAATATTGTTCATGACATCCAAGAAAGGTTGCTTGTAAAAGTTGCAGCTTATATTTTTAGTGTCTAGTAGTGCCTCATCACAATTTGTTGCCTTATGATCCTATGGGGAATTTTGAAATTCTTATAAATCTGTACAAGAGCTCTAACCCATAGCTTTACATAATCTTATAGGAAAATGTTTAAATGTTTGAAGAGCTTTTAGCCAAGAGGATTCGCTTTGTATTTATACGAGGTTTTAAAACACTATTTTTTACCTCACCGCGGTCACCGTGGTGTGATGGTAGCATGCTCCGCCTATCACACCGTATGCCCTGGGTCGCACCCCGGCAAAGCAACATCAAAATTTTATAAATAAGGTTTTTCAATTAGAAGAAAATTTTTTCTAAGCGGGGTCGCCCCTCGGCAGTGTTTGGCAAGCGCTCCGGGTGTATTTCTGCCATGAGAAGCTCTCAGTGAAAACTCATCTGCCTTGCAGATGCCGTTCGGAGTCGGCATAAAACATGTAGGTCCCCGTCCGGCCAATTTGTAGGGAAATCAAGAGGAGCACGACGCAAATTGGAAGAGAAGCTCGCCTTAGATCTCTTCGGAGGTTATCGCGCCTTACATTTATTTTTGTAATATATATATTATAGCAGTACCTACAGCAAAGTTTACCCTGTTGCGTACATATAGGAAGGAGTTATGTATATCAAAACACCCCTAAAATAAACACGCAGTTATAAAGTTATCCAATCCTAGCGGTTAAAGCAAATGATGAAGGCCCACTTGCAGAACGCCATGATATCTTTTTAGCTCAGAGTTAATTCCTCATATCGAATTTCATAGGTATATCTACAAAATTGAGAGATTAGGCTGCGTTGACGAGGAAGGTATATATAGTAATAAAAACAGGCTTAATCGACTTAGCTTGTCATTTCGATGGTTGTTTGGATGCATTTTTTTCTGTTAGATGAACAGCAAAGG
This sequence comes from Eurosta solidaginis, assembly GCA_029619165.1. Classification (NCBI taxonomy): domain Eukaryota; kingdom Metazoa; phylum Arthropoda; class Insecta; order Diptera; family Tephritidae; genus Eurosta; species Eurosta solidaginis. Next base: position 26,218 of record JARSSU010006458.1, read on the forward strand.
AATACAACGAAAGCTGGAAGATGGCCCGATGAAATGATAGAGGCCGAGGGAGAGAAGTAGGTATGGGGAAAAGTGATGGGAAGGAGAAGAAAAGAATGTACGGGAAAACGGCACCGAATGAGAGAGAGCACGGGTGGAGGAAAGAGTAGAAAATAAGGGACAGACAGCAATGAGTCAGGAGAAAACAGTGGAAGTGATCAACTGTGAGTATAACAACCTTATGCCTCTTTATTAGAACATAATAAAGTATCAATATTTGGTGGAGTTGTTTGGAATTCAATGTAAAGATATTTTACGAATATTGTTTAACAGTACGTAAGAACTTCACACTATATTATCGAGTATATTTCTTTAAAAATTAGCTCATATTTAAACGAGAGTATACTTATAAAAAAGCATATGATAACTCTGATGGATAACGGATGTACGTAATGACATTAATTAGTCAGATAGATATAGGTTATTTATACTAAATTAATGATCAGAAAAGTTTTTGATTGGGCCATGTCTCGAGATATATTTAACAAATTTTACTATACTGGCTATATGGGCTAAGAATAGATGGGCATTGAAAATGAGCGAATTCAAAAGACAACAAAGTCCACTTTTTCAATATCGAAAATTTCGAAAAGTGAAAAAAGCTGATAGTCGTTACCACAGACCGATAAACTGATGAAACTCGATAAGTAAATTTTGCATGTGGTCTTGTTGTACAAGAAGAAAATTAAAGTTTGCAATACATTAACAAATACGGTAAATAATAAATTTAGCGAGTGGATTCACTTTTTAACGCTACGTATAAATAAGTAAAATTTGGGAAAAAATGGGCGAAGATACGCCTACATTAATTCGAAGGAAATTTTAAATTCAAGCAATAATATCACTGCAAATTTTGTAGAATATGTTTTTGATATATATATATAGACCTGAGGAAACTACACTAAAAACCACGTCACTTATTTAATCCTAACAAAATGTACAGTCTATTTATTATAGTACGTCATTGCCAGTACTGAACTGGTAGAACAAAGTACTAAAATTAAAAAAAGGATAAAATGTGCGCGGCACTGGCTGTTTTTGTTGTTTGTAGCGATAAAAACACTCCACAAAGTTTTCAGGAGCATGGCCCTAGCCATTTTTGTTAAACTCTCCACAACCCTTGTACATGCCAAAAACCGTGCAAAAATCTACAAATTCTAATTAAATTTGGTTATATTGACATTTTAGGGCCTTAACTTACGGAAAACTATATTTTCATAAATAGAAAATTTTTTTCACGCACGTTGTTTCAGCGCACTGCCCTCAGGTGACCCGTTGAAACAAGGCTAATACTATGTTCGAACAGAAGAATAAATTCAGGCTATTCGATTTAAATTGAGTGGTGTTCATACAACTCAATTTAGCTTACACAGTAGTAATTTGATAGCTGGGTGGCTCATCTCTACAGTAACAACATACCTTTGTTCAAACTGTCAAAATGTGCGTGTTAGTATTAGGCGAATGGAATGGAATGAACACATAAAACTTTGAAATTTTTGTGTGTTGTAAGAAAATGTGTTCAATGTTTTGGTTACATTTTGAGTTTGCCATTTTCTTTTGACAACCCCTACTCCAGTGAAATCAAAAAAATAAAATCAGCTGATGAGATGAGCCAACCGTAACTGAGCCATGCGTAACTGACGTTTAAGTCTACTCAATAAATCTACTTTACAAGGTTGCATTTGCGGTTTGAAACAATTTATGACGCAATTTTTTTTTAAATTGGCTAATTTATTATATGAGAGGTTGCATAATAAATTGCCCAAATGGTATAAATTGCCAAGTTTGGTGTGTGTTTGTACATAGTATAACCCTGTTCACAATCTTTTGCCGAGTTTTTGAAAGGCAGTGGTTTATTAGGCTTCAAAATCTAACAATGCTCAGCTACAGAAAAACTCGTCAGCTCAGAAATAAACATTGACACAAATGAATGGATAAAATTTTTAAATTATTAATTTCATTGAATAGATCGATTCCGAAACCCCAATCGTTCTCGAATGAGAATTAAAATTTTTCACATAAACACTGAAAAAGTTCCTTTAGATTTCAACTAACTTTATGTTAATGATATTTCTTTTGAAATATACTAAGGTTCGGTTTCGCCCCAACTTATACTTCCTTACTTTTTTGCATTTCATTTTTTTGCTGTAAAAAGCCGAATCTTATGTTTTACCAAGAACTGTAAGAGAAAATTGTTAGCATGTATGGATTTACCCGTGGATGTGTATTCAGTGTGAATGGTACTTAGCTGAATCAGTTTTATTGCTCATACGTTGTGCGCATGTGCCCCCAGCCCCCCCACCGGGCTTTTTTTGTACTGTAGAGATTTTATCAGAGTACATATTTTGTGGAAATTCACTCGAAAAAATTTCCACGGCGACACGTTCCAACAATTAGTAAATGTTAAAAAAACGGTTCCGAAGACTATAATTTTTCAAATCATAGCTTACAAAAACTTAAAGCTTTTACCAGTTCAAGAGGTTGAGATCTTGAATTTTAAAGTGTTAAAAAAGCAGATTCAGTAGTATTGGGGCAATATGACCGAATTTATATTTCTTTACAATTGTTTATTGGTTTCAAGGAATTTTTGGAAAGTGATTTAAAATTCACATATTTTCCAGTAACAAAAGATAGAAGAAATGCAATCTCATCTGCCAAAGCAAAAACAGAATATATTAAAAAAATGTGTGAGACTAGATGGATTGAAAGACAGGAAGCTGTTTTGACATTTTTAGATGTATTGCCATGTCTTCCCGAAATACTGCAAAAGATGTCTGATCGAAATCAAGGAAACAGAAGCAGTGCTTTACCTCCATTTGCGTTCCCCAATCTGTAATCTCGTCGGAATTTCTCATAAGCTTGGTAACATTCTCGGATATTTTAGGAATCACGCTGCCCTTATCCTGATCACTACAAACCAAAGATATTGATATAGTTTCTCAAGTTAAGCTTATTGATATGACCACATCAGGTTTGCAGAGACAACGTGAAACTAGCACTGACTCTTTTAAACAACTTTTCAACCAGGCTAAGGCCATCGTGAATGAGATTGGTGCAGAAATCACGGTCCCCAGAATCACTGGGCGTCAAATAATCTACCAAACATTTAGACTCAGTCAGTTGAGGATTATTACCGAGTTGCAGTATATATTCCTTTTCTAGACTATATGATAAACGAAATGTCATCCAGGTTTCCTAACGTCTCCATGCAAGGAATTGGGCAATTGCAAAAGTTGCTGTCCCAAAACTTCAGCGATGAAGACTTGGAGAATGTTTTACAAGTCGCAGAAGTATATAAAGAGACATTCCTTGTTATCAAGCTTTGAAGGGAGAATTAAAAATTTGGAAAGAAATGACAGAAAATATCCCAAATTCTGCAGCAGATGCCTACAAACGAGCAACGGCGTTGCCAAATATTAGAACCCTTTGTCAATTGCTGTGTACGTTTCCAGTGACTACCAGCACTGCCGAGCGATCTTTCTCCACCTTACGCCGATTAAAGTCGTATCTTTGCAACAGGATGACAGGAGAGCGTTTGAATGGATTGGCTTTAATGCATATCCATGAAGATAAAAATAAAAAAAAATGTAAGGCGCGATAACCTCAGAAGAGATTTTAGGCCGTGCTACAAATTGGCGGGACGGGACCTACTTGTTATATGCCGAATCCGAACGGCATCTGCGAGGCAGAAGAGTTTTCACTGAGAGCTTTTCATGGCAGAAATACACTCGGAGTGCTTGCCAAACACGCCGAGGGGCGACCCCGCTTAGAAAAATTTTCTTCTAATTGAAAACCCTTATTTCTAAAATTTTGATATTGCTTTGCCCGGGGTGTGAACCCAGGGCATTCGGTGTGGTAGGCGGAGCACGCTGCCATGACACCACGGTGACCGCCATGAAGATATTGGGGGAAAAATGGACCCTAATGAAGTGCTTGACATTTTCAGCAGGAAATATAAAAGAACAAGTAAGGAAGGCTAAGCTGTAACCGAGCATTCACATACTCAGCTGAATGAGCTATGGAGACAAAATAAAGGACATCCCCATTTTACACAAAGTTTTTTCTAAAGTTATAGTTTGCGTCAATAACCATCAACTTACCACTGTTCCAACCCTTTTTTTGTATTTTGTATAGAATATGGCATTTTTTTCATTTTCGTAATTTTCGATATCGAAAAAGTGGGCGTGGTTATAGTCGGATTTCGGCCATTTTTTATACCAATACAAAGTGAGTTCAAGTAAGTACGTGAACTTAGTTTATTAAGATATATCGATTTTTGCTCAAGTTATCATGTTAACGGCCGAGCCGAAGGACAGACGGTCGACTGTGTATAAAAACTGGGCGTGGCTTCAACCGATGTCGCCCTTTTTCACAGAAAACTAGTTATCATCCTAAAATCTAAGCCCCTACAAAATTTCACAAGGATTGGTAAATTTTTGTTCGACTTATGGCATTAAAAGTATCGTAGACAAATTAAATAAAAAAGGGTGGAGCCACGCCCATTTTGAAATTTTCTTTTAGTTTTGTATTACAGATTGCAAAACTTTTAAATTACCTTCTTTTAAAAGTGGACGGTCCCACACCCATTGTCCAAAATTTTACTAATTTTCTATTCTGCGTCATAAGTTCAACTCACATATCAAGTTTCCTCGCTTTATCCGTCTTTGGTAATGAATTATCGCACTTTTTCGGTTTTTCGAAATTTCGATATCAGTTTCGAATCGTCATTTTAATAGCGATCTGAGATGAGTGCCCAGGAACCTACGCGCCAAATTTCATCAAGATACCTCAAAATTTACTCAAGTTATCGTGTTAACGGACGGACGGACGGACGGACATGGCTCAATCAAATTTTTTTCGATACTGTGATTTTGATATATGGAAGTCTATATCTATCTCGATTCCTTTATACCTGTACAACCAACCGTTATCCAATCAAAGTTAATATACAATGTGAGCTCTGTTCAACTGAGTATAAAAATGTCTTTACTGTACACATAATTTTTTATTATTTTCACACTCTTATAAGCCTTCCTATATATGTATGTATATATTGAACCCCTATAAATAAATTTGAAATAGGAATGCTACTCTAAATTTCTATATAAGTTGTTGTTAACTTTTTGCGGGTTTGTTCTGTGGGCCCTCAAAATACTTTTAAGCTCGTCAACACAGGAAATAATCAAAGCAATTTAAATATGTGTGTATGTATATGTTTATTTATTTACGTTTACAGTTCTTTACAGTTTTCACTTAACTTCGAATTCATGCCCTATATATTTTCTTTGTGTAAACATTTGCATATGATTTGTTGTAATACAGTGAGTGATACAAAACAGAAAGTAAAGCTACAATAGAGTCAGATCGGATCAACTGGACCCACCCCCTTTTACTACCTGATGATAGAAACCGTATTAAAATATAATTATGGAAAGTAAAAAACGTAGCTGTAACCTTATAGCCATTTAAGAAAAAAAGTTGACTTTATAAACAGATCGGAAAAGAAGGATCCTTGGAATTTTAACTATTTTAAACTAGACGTTCTGCCCATTACATGGGGTCATAACTTCGATAAACTTTGTGGCCATTTGAAGTGGACAAAAGGCCAATTGAACCTGCGGCCGTTGACCTTATGTCACCCATTCGATTCTATCCACGTCGGTAACCTCATCATTTGGCGCGTAGGCGCGGTTGAACATTTTGTTAAAGAAATGATTTAGTACCCACCCAACTTATCGGATTGCACTGGAGTGCAAGTTTGTAAAACTGGCTGTAGAAACTCATACATTAGTTTATGCATTTTGTTTATTCTCATTAAGCTAGCTTAAGGTAGCTTTTAGTGGCATCAAATGTGATTTAATGCTCACTTACAGATTATCTACAACACAAGGACTGTTTCAGTTATATACAGGATGACTGGATGCTTTGTACGCGCAATTTCAGGATATACTCACCGAAGAGCTGCATGGCGAACACTCAAATGTGACCAAGAAGTTCTTAGAGTTTTGTTGGTAAGTAATAATGTGTCACTTTCACCACGGATATAGTGTCCTTTTTTGTGTTAGGCTGTCTTGCTCAGAAAAAGTTTAATAATAATTGCATGGCACGCATTTGTTCGTACAAACATTTGCTGCTGTGCACTCAAAAGCTGAGATAAGACATGCGTTGCGAGTTTCGAATTTAATGTTGGAAAAATGTTATGTGTGTTCACGTATTCTGTAGGTGCATATGTGTGTGTGTATTTAGCTTTTTATTAAAGTTTTTTTATACTACACGCTGTTCGTGAATTAGTACAAAGTTCAGCAAACATTATTACAAAATACTTACTTTAATGATTTTCATTCAATTTTCAAAATGCAAACAAAAGAAAGGTGGTTTTGGTTGAGTTGGATTCGGATCCCATTGGCGGCAGAAAAATCGTTTAAGAGATTTGCAGGCAAATCGAAAAAGCTGTCGCCTGTGTTCGTCCCCGAAATCAAGAGGATTTCAGATTTTTCCAAAGTATTTATTTAAAAAAGGCGTGAGTGCCAATGACTCATATTTTAAGAGACGACTTTATTAGAAACAAATAATTTCGACTTACTATAGCGGGTTATAGATGTGTCATCATGTGTATCGGTATGTGCTCCATAATAAGTCGATGAGTCGTCGAAACGAATCGATAACACGCCGATAAGAAATTGGTTACATTCCGATGAAACCCCGATAGCTTTTCGATACCTTTTTGATATAACAAATCGATGTCTTTCGATACTTATCGATAAATAATCGTCCACTTCTCGCTAAAAATCAATACCTGCTTGCACGTTTTGCATAAACGAATAGGGATAAATATAGACTTTCGTATGTCAAAATGCTCAGGATGAAAATGATTGAATGATTTAGTCATATCTGTCCGTCTTTCCGTCTGTCTGTGTACACGATAACTGAGTTATATTAAGATATCTCGTATGAAATTTGGTACATTGAATCCTCTGGCAATCATCTCCCTCCACATCCACGCCCACTTTTTATATACATAACATTTTGGAAAACACAAAAACCTGATTATTTATAGAAATAATACACTTATATGTTGAAATTTGATGTGTGTACTTAGTCACATTTAGCCTCTTGATAAAAAATTTAAAATTTTATTGAAATGGGCATGGCACCGCCCTTTTATGACTGAGCAATTTTCTATGTTTCGGAAGCCAAGATATCGGAAGAAATCAACATATCGTAATAAAATTGGGAATACATACATACCTCTTTTTAGACGAAGTATTTGTAGTAAAAATTTAAGGGATCGGTTAAGGACCACCCTCAATCTATATATACAGATGTTTAAAAGGTCGCAGACTAGAATAATAAGGTATATTTTAGCGAAAAATAGTTACATCCAACTAGACTCTCCTACTTTTTTGAGAATAGTTTGTGTTTAAAATATGCACCAATAGGATTACAAAAGTAATTTATCTCAAATTGGACTGTACAATTGAAACTCACACTGAGTATATAATGGTCGGCTACACCCGAACTTAGACACCCTTACTTGTTTGGAATGAACATAGTTTAATTTATTTGTTATTTAAAAAACCACTGATACCAGTACTTCCAAAAGGAAGTTTTTTGGTTTAGTAATAAAAATAATACTTTCGCTGAAATTTCTTCTGACTCACTGTAACTACGAAATCCGACAATTGTTTGCTGTCCGTAAATAAACCTTCTTAATTCTGATTTTTACACACATATAAAAATTTTTCAAAAGCATGTTTCTATATTTCGACATGTACTATACATTATAAATGAAAACAAGTAAGGAAGGTTAAGTTCGGGTGTAACCGAACATTACATACTCAGTTGAGAGCTATGGTGACAACATAAGGGAGAAATAACATGTAGGAAAAATGAACCGAGGGTAACCCTGGAATGTGTTTGAATGACATGTGTATCAAATGAAAGCGTTAATGCGTATTTTACAAGGGCGTGAGCCTTAGTGTACTATAGGTGGATCGCCTTTTCGAGATATCGCCATAAAGGTGGACAGGGGGTGACTCTAGAATGCGTTTGTACGATATGGGTATCAAACGAAAGGTGTTAATGAGTATTTTAAAAGGGCGTGGGGCTTAGTTCTATAGGTGGACGCCTTTTCGATATATCGCCATAAAGGTGGACCAGGGTGACTCTAGAATGCGTTTTGTACAATATGGGTATCAAACGAAAGGTGTTAATGAGTATTTTAAAAGGGCGTGGTGGCTTAGTTCTATAGGTGGACGCCTTTTCGAGATATCGCCATAAAGGTGGACCAGGGGTGACTCTAGAACTGCGTTTGTACGATATGGGTATCAAACGAAAGGTGTTAATGAGTATTTTAAAAGGGCGTGGGGCTTAGTTCTATAGGTGGACGCCTTTTCGAGATATCGCCATAAAGGTGGACCTGGGTGACTCTAGAATGTGTTTGTACGATATGGGTATCAAATTAAAGGTATTAATGAGGTTTTAAAAGGGAGTGGTGGTAGTCGTGTAGGTGGTAGCCTTTTCGAGATATCGCCATAAAGGTGGACCAGGGGTGACTCTAGAATATGTTTGTACGATATGGGTTCAAATGAAAGGTGTTAATGAGTATTTTAAAGGGCGTGGGGCTCAGTTCTATAGGTGGACGCCTTTTCGATATATCGCCATAAAGGTGGACCAGGGGTGACTCTAGAATGGGTTTGTATGATATGGGTATCAAATTCAAGGTATTAATGAGGCTTTTAAAAGGGTGTGGTGGTAGTTGTATATGTGAAGGCGTTTTCGAGATATCGACCAAAATGTGAGACTATGGTGACCCAGAACATCATCTGTCGGGTACCGCTAATTTGTTTATATATGTAATACCACGAACAGTATTCCTGCCAATATTCCAAGGCTTTTGACTTCGGCCTGCAGAACTTTTTCATTTTTCTTCTACTTAATATGGTAGGGGTCACACCGTTTTTACAAAGTTTTTTCTAAGTTATATTTCGCGTCAATAAACCAATCCAAATACCATGTTTCATCCCTTTTTTCGTATTTCGTATAGAATTATGCATTTTTTCGTTTTTGGTAATTTTCGATATCGAAAAAGTGGGCGTGGTCATTGTCGGATTTCGGCCATTTTTATACCAATACAAAATGAGTTCAGATAAGTACGTGAACTGAGTTTAGTAAAGATATATCGAATTTTGCTCAAGTTATCGTGTTAGCGACCGAGCGGAAGGACAGACGGTCGACTGTGTATAAAAACTGGGCGTGGCTTCAACCGATTTCGCCCTTTTTCACAGAAATAAATTATCGTCTCAGAATCTAAGCCCCTACCAAATTTCACAATGATTGGTAAATTTTTGTTCGACTTATGGCATTAAAAGTATCCTAGACAATTAAATGAAAAAGGGCGGAAACCACGCCCATTTTCAAATTTTCTTTTATTTTTGCATTTTGTTGCACCATATCATTACTGGAGTTGAATGTTGACATAATTTACTTATATACTGTAAAGATATTAAATTTTTTGTTAAAATTTGACTTAAAAAAAATTTCTTTTTTTTTAAGTGGGCGTGGTCGTTATCCGATTTTGCAAATTTTTATTAAGCATGCATATAGTAATAGGAGTATCGTTCCTGCCAAATTTCATCATGATATCTTCAACGACTACCAAATTACAGCTTGCAAATTTTTAAATTACCTTCTTTTAAAAGTGGGCGGTGCCACGCCCATTGTCCAAAATTTTACTAATTTTCTATTCAGCGTCATTAGTTCAACTCACCTACCAAGTTTCATCGCTTTATCCGTCTTTGGTAATGAATTATCGCACTTTTTCGGTTTTTCGAAATTTTCGATATCGAAAAAGTGGGCGTGGTTATAGTCCGATATTGTTCATTTTAAATAGCGATCTGAGATGAGTGCTCAGGAACCTACAACCAAATTTCATCAAGATACCTCAAAATTTACTCAAGTTATCGTGTTAACGGACAGACGGACGGACGGACGGACATGGCTCAATCAAAATTTTTTTCGATCCTGATGATTTTTATATATGGAAGTCTATATCTATGTACAACCAACCATTATCCATCAAAGTTAATATATTCTGTGAGCTCTGCTCAACTGAGTATAAAAATAGTTTGTCTGAAAAGGTTGTAGTCCTTCGTAATAAGCATCGAAAACTGAAAAAAATGGGCACGATTTGTCCCATACCAACCGGTTAGTGCTTCATGTAAATTTAGGGGAGGATTCAATACATTTTTTTCTACCCAATCTAATACAAACGCATAACTTTTCACTATACTCAGCTTTGCATTTTTAATTAAAAAATGTAGTAACAAATAAATACATACATATCAACATATCTTCCGTCAAATAATTAAATCTTCTTAATATACTTCTTGTCTTTTACAGTGCGCGCTATGCCTACGAAAATTGTATCTACAACAGCGCTCGCTATAAATGCTATAAAAACTCAGCAGCATTTGCACGAGATACAGCTAAAACCTTATCAGATGAAAAACATTTCACCAACTGTCGTCAATATGAGAATGAGATTTGTACAGTGAATAATGACGCAACTTTCGTATGTGACAGAAACATCAGCCTTATACTTGGCTGGACACAACTGTTGCTGCTGTTGCTGTGGCGCTCTGTTATGTTGGCAAGTGCAAGTATGGAACCACGATGGAGACAAGCGTAAATAACTCAATGCTGAACCAATATTTAGTCTTCAGTAGCTGAGAGTATTCTGACAGGCAACAGCCACTTGTGTACACAGTTATCAGCAAGTGGGTAGCTGTGTGGGTGGTGTGTATATAGACACATACATACATTCATATGGAGATAGATATGTGTCTGAAAATTTTTCAAAATCTCGAATTGCCTTTAGCAAACATGATGGATGATGGATTGTTTCATGAAGGATTCATGAAATTTAAGGATCTTACTTTAGATGTTTTATACTTAAGAGATATATTTATCCTAAATTCTAGTGCCAGATGTTCTTTCATATGTCAATTTCATAAGATATATCGTCCCACATACTCTTACAGGGCAGTATTCTAATATTTTTTCCAAGGAAAAAATTTAAACGTTTTTGTTAAAAATCTTACTTAACCTATTTGTGCCCACTGTGTCAATTTCGGAACAACTTATTATTGCGCATAGAAAAGTAAAGCGTTGGTGCTAGTGCAAACATAATTTCCGTTATGGGTAGTCGGAAGTGTAAGGATTAAATGTACTAAAAAAATATTAACAAATTGATTTTGATCTTAGTAAAGACTTTTACTTATAATATATTCACTTCAAGAAGACACAATTAAAGTTTCAATTTGCCAGTTTTGTTAACACCGCCATTTTGGTTTTCAGAGTGATTGCCAAATGCTTCGATTGATAATGATACACAAACACGGTCATACAAAAAATCACACACAAATACATACACATACATAACAATTTATCTGTATTCACACCATATTAATTAATCTTCTTTCGTCGATTGTTAGTTGCATTACCTCCGTCAAAATGGGTCCACTTAATCATATATATCTCAAGAACGAATTGAGCCATTCCAAAGCTTTTAAAAGGTAATAAACTGTGCATACAACACGTTTTGCTAGGCCCCGCAGATTCAAAAATAACGAACAATCATTACGGATTTTTTCCATTTTTTTTGTAACACTATAAAAAATGTGTATTTTGCGAGGAAGGATCTCGAAAACCTTTTATTGTTTTGCAGATTTGTTTTTTCTCTCTATACTCTGTTTTATTAGAAAAAAATAAGCTTTCATTCAACAAAATCGACGGACTAATACAAAAGTTATAAGCATTCATGTAAATATTCCCATTTATTACTTAAGTACCCTACTGGTACATATGTGTTAATATTCGCAAACTAACTGATATACGAATACAAAACACATATGTACCAGTAGGGAACTTAATCGATTTTGTTCAATGGAAGCTTATGTAATAAAACAGAGCTTAGAGAGAAAAATAAACAGTTTTCGAGATCCTTCCCCGCAAAATACAATTTTTTTTATATTTTTACATGGAAAAAATCCGTAATGATTGTTCGTTATCTTTGAATCGGCCTAGCAAAAAGTGTTGTATGCCCAGTTAATAGAAAATTTTATTACCTTTTAAAAGCTTTAAACCGTTTTGGAATTGCTCAATTCGTTCTTGAGATATGTATGATTAAGTGGACCCAATTTTTTTTTGTTTTTTTTTAAACCCGTTATTCGTAAATATCTCAAAAGCGTTAGCATAGAATTAAAAATAACTGATTTTCGAAATCAGGGGGTGATTTTACATAGGAATTTCATAATGGCAAATCTGGTGCAGAAAAAAAATTGGAATTTGTGATCCAGTGTATTTAATTGCCAAATTTAGAAATTTATGAATTCTAAGCATAATTGATATGACATATTTAATGGGTAAACACTATTTATAACACATATACCCCGCGCCTCGTACACAAGTACACCTGGGCAGACCGAAAGACTAAAACTCTAGTATACCAATGCGTGGGATTCAGTAGCATCACCATCTATATGGTTACTACGACATTAACTGCTTAAGTATAATTCGTTGTAAACAGTTTGAGAAGCTTGCAGTTTGAATTTAACAGATCATCGACGGTGCGGCCTACGATAAGGCAAGTCTGTACCACAAACACTTTGCGTGAACAGATGTAATTCCCTTATCTTGCACAGGTCCGCTACTTTTGATCAGTGAGTGACCTTGTTCGTTTGGGTATGACCGGAGATTGAGCATGAAGGAGTTTAGTCCCTACGCCCTCCTCCCATACACAGCTATGTCCACTGCACCCGTTCCTACGGGGCTAGACCCCCATATAAATAACGTAGGAATACATCCACCGACCCACCCATACGTCAGCTGCGACTCGTCGTACATCGATTTTACCAACCACCGGTTTCTTGGAAATCGATCAACTGATTAGTCATCTGCGCATTGCCGATTAACTAATACTATCCACTGATTGGACAGCTATGAGCCGCCGTACATTGATTTCACAAACCACCGATTGCTTCGAAATCGATCAACCAATCTCTTTCATCGACATCTACCGATCCACCGATTCGTCAGCTGCGACTTGCCGAACATCGGTTACTTAGAAGTCGATCAACCGAATTGTCAGCTACGCATCGTCAATCCACCGATTTGTTAGCTGCCTTTAAGAGGTACAAGGGGGAGGGCAAATGCTCCAGTCCCAGAACCAGGCGCCGAACTGGCAGACTGACCTTAAAATCTATCAAGCGCATCAAGACGGAAATATAAGTACTGCAAAACCATGTATCTCAAAAGCTGTAATACAGGAAAAGGAAGGCAATAATCGCTCGAGAAACAAAGACACAAATGTTAGTAAGCTAAAGGGAGATAAATATCAGACTAAAGCTTACTCGATGGCACTAAAGAGAGACTCCGGTTTTCACGTAGAAAGAGAGCTGATTAGCGTCTTGATCAAAATTATGCATGATGAACCAAACAGGTCGCTACCATGCTTCGAAACAGCTAGATGGCACAATGGGGTTAAATTGACAACCTGCACGTTCTGTGTTCGTGTCCTGCGCTCGCCAGACTAAGGCTCCAGCTATAAGAGGCGGCAGAGTTCCTAGATCTCAAGACAGCAATTAGGTAAGGTCATAGAAAACTTTTAGTATTTGCCATACATTAGGTCGTCAAACAAATTCTGGTAACATCATGGACATATGCGGTCCATGTGAGGTCTTTATTGACCATCTAACCTAGGTCTCCCAAAATTCGTATATTAAGCGCGCATTACTTTATCTTTTATAAGGAAAAATAAAACTAAAACACCCTTTTGAAAAAATTAATGCGGATTTTAAAATACCTATAACTTGCAGGGGCGGAAAATAATTGTAATTTTTTTTTCGCAGTCGAAAAAGTCCTGATAAAAAAATTGTCCTAGGTGAAAATGTTTGACTTCCCAGGTATCCCTACAGCAACATCATGTCGAATCCTGCATCCTTTTTATTTTTCGAACTTCTTCTATAAGAGTTCACATATAAAAGTAAAATCTGTATTTTTATTTTTTGAGTCCGATAGGGCTAGTTAAACTCGAACTTTTAAAAATAAAAGTCCGGCTTTAACAATCGATAAGCCGTTTCTTTGTTATCAAGCCGGACTTTTATTTTGGCCTTAAAAATAAAAGTTTGGATTTAACTTTATTTCCGGACTTTTATTTTTAAAAGTCCGAGTTTAACTAGTTCTATCGGACTCAGGTAATAAAAATCCGAAAATAATTTTTTCTTGATCGAAATATATTAAAAGTCCAAAATTAATAGTTTTGCAAGGAATTATATTATAAAAGGAATAACAGTTTCCGCCCCTGATAACTTGTACTTTGTTAAACTAAAATTGATCGGGCTACAAAACTGCATACTCCCAAAAAAGTCCCAACAAAACAAAATAAAAAGTTTAAAATTTTCTCGAACTTTCGAAATTTTTTTGAAAAAAGATTTGAGATTGGCGTGTGTAGTTTTAAATACAAAAAACTAGAATCTACTCTAAAATATCGAAAGAAATGTAAAAATTTAATCAAACACATTTGATTAAATTTTTCGCTACTATTTTTGTGTTCGCTGCTGTATAATATATGGTATACAAGTACATACTTATACACATATTTCCCTTGATAGAACAGAAACACTTAAATCTTACATACGCGCTTTTGTCTTGCTGTGGATTTTCGGAATCCCGAAGAAAAAATCTATTATGGACTTCAATCCTTTTTTTCTATCTCATTTCTAAGTACCTTAAACTCAAACCAAAATAAAACAACGTAACTTAAAACGTATGAAAACCTTAAAATGGAGGCACGTCAAAAACAAGCAACTTTTAAAGTATCCCCGTTATTGCTGCACATATGCACTTTTGGTCAAAAAATGACTACAGACCAATTCTCTAATATCCTTAGAAGCTCCACCAAAAGTTTCATTCCTCAATCGGTTATGGACTCGGAAATTTCGAGCTTTTAAAAATATATGGAATTACATGCTTTTGTTAAAGCACAAACAATTTAAATGTGTAAAAAAAAATTTGTGTTATAATTAGAACTTAAGTCCAAGTTATGTGGTTTTGTTGTGACATGAAAAACTATTTTATATGACATGCTAAAAACATGTCATTTTCTAGACGCATAACTATACATTTCAATAAATTAATCGAAAGCTGAGAAACAAAAATGTTAGCTCCTTAGACATAAATACTTTAGAGTTTAGCCTATCCAAAAAGATAAACGTCTTTGAAATAGATTGATATTTGAGGGAGATATGGACTTATACGTGCAAATCCTTAATTTCCCGCAATGTTCAAAAAAAAGTTACATCTTTTTGTTCTATGACCGGAGATATGTTGCATTATATAATAACTTAAACAAATTTTGTTCTTAATTTCTCAATGAAATTTATAAACACAGCAACAATTTAAGAAACAAATTTGGCTACCAATCAATTCCCTCAATCCACGAGCAAACCAAAATAATTATGAGACTTTTCTGTATATACAAAACTAATTTGAAATTATATATTTTTTCTTTCAATCCATAATTTGGGTAAGGGTTAACGGGTTGTCCTTCAAAATTATTAAAATGATTGTAAAATTAAATCAACAATGAAATATGAGGGCAAATGTTAGAGGTACGCGGGTTGGTTGCCATTGCTATTAATCATTAAAATGAACAAAAACCTAAATACGCATGTAAAAGAGATTCAAAATAAATTATTCAAGGAAATGGAAGAAACTCGAGAGTGTACACTCTAAAGCGAAAATCGTAAATTTACTACCAAAATGGTAGGCAACACTTTAACCACTATAAATGTGTAATATTACACATCTGTATTTTTACAAATCTCTTGTTGAATTTTACGCAAAAAGTGTGTAATACTTTAGACACTATATGCCTAGAATTGTATGCACCAGTTGCTTATATTTACACCCCAAGAGCGCGATTTTCAACATTAAGGGCCTAATTTTTATACTCAGCTGAGCAGAGCTCACAGATATATTAACTTTGTTCGTATAACCGTATTCCGTAAGCGCATAAACTAATCGAGATAGATATAGTCTTCTATATATTAAAATGATCTGGGCGAAAAAAGAAATTCATTTAGCCATGTCCGTCCGTCCGTCCGTCCGTAAACACGATAACTTGAGTAAATTTTTAGGTATCTTGATGAAATTTGGTATGTAGGTTCCTGGGCGCTCATCTCAGATCGCTATTTAAAATGAACGAAATCGGACTACAACCACGCCCACTTTTTCGATATCGAAAATTTCGAAAAATTGAGAAAGTTCGATCATTCATTACCAAAGACGGAAAAAGCGATGAAACTTGGTAGGTGCGTTGACGCAAAATATAAAATTAGTAAAATTTTGGACAATGGGCGTGGCGCCGCCCACTTTTAAAAGAAGGTAATTTAAAAGTTTTGCAAGCTGTAATTTCGCAGTCGTTGAAGATATCGTGATGAGATTTGGCAGGCACGTTACTCCTATTACTATATGTACGTCTAATAAAAATTTGCAAAATCGGAGAAGGACCACGCCCACTTTTAAAAAAAATTTTTTTTTAAGTAAGATTTTAACAAAAAATTTAATATCTTTACAGTATATAAGTAAATTATGTCAACATTCAACTCCAGTAATGATATGGTGCAACAAAATACAAAAATAAAAGAAAATTTCAAAATAGGCGTGGCTCCGCCCTTTTTCATTTAATTCGTCTAGAATACTTTTAAGGCCATAAGTCGAACAAAAATTCACCAATCTGAAATTTGGTAGGTGCATAAATTCTATGACGATAACTGTTTTCTGTGAAAATGGGCGCAATCGGTTGAAGCCACGCGCAGTTTTTATACACAGTCGACCGTCTGTCCTTCCGCTCGGCCGTTAACACGATAACTTGAGTAAAAACTGATATATCTTTACTAAACTTAGTCCACGTACTTATCTGAACTCACTTTATCTAGATATTAAAAATGGGCGAAATACGGCTATGACCACGCCCACTTTTTCGATATCGAAAATTTCGAAAAATGAAAAAAAAATGCCATAATTCTATACCAAATACGAAAAAAGGGATTAAACATGGTTATTGGATTGATTTATTGACGCAAAATATAACTTTATAAAAAAACTTTTGTAAAATGGGTGTGACACATACATATTAAGTAGAAGAAAATGAAAAAGTTCTGCAGGACGAAATCAAAAACCCTTGGAATCTTGGCAGGAATACTGTTCGTGGTTTGACATATATAAATAAATTAGCGGTACCCGACAGATGATGTTCTGGTCACCCTGTCCACATTTGGTCGAAACTCGAAAACGCCTTCACATATACACTAAGGGCCACTCCTTTTAAAACTATCTCATTAGTACCTTTATCGATACCCATATCGTACAAACACATTATAGAATCACCCCCGGTCCACCTTTATGGTGATATCTCGAAAAAGGCGTCCACCTATAGAACTAAGGCCCACTCCCTTTTAAATACTCATCAAGACCTTCATTTGATACCCATATCGTCAGCATACCACACACCCCTGGTCCACCTTTATGGCGATATCTCTAGGCGCCAATAGCTAGGCGTCCACCCTTTTAAAATACTCTTTAATACCTTCCATTTGAAACCCATGTCATACAAGCACATTCCAGGGTTACCCTAGGTTCATTTTCCTAAATGGTGATTTTCCCTTATTTTGTCTCCAAAGCTCTCAGCTGAGTATATAATGTTCGGTTACACCCGAACTTAGCTTTCCTTAGTTGTTTCATGTGTGCTTGTACCGAAAAAGTTGCAAGAAGCCACCGAACAATTGAATTTGTGGTACACAGTGGTGACACCTTAACCACGGCGTCATTACACACAAACATTTCTTTATATTTGTGAAGGTTATTCACTTATTTATATTTACATATATTTTATAGCTTATTCACCTTGTTATAATTATATTTTAAAGCTTATTCACTTTTATCCACCACGAGACGACAAACGCGATGATTTCCCAGAAAATGAAAATTTACAGTTACCTGAAGGGAAATACGATAATAAGGGACCGAAATTTACACATTGTTGTATGAAATTACAAAGCATTTGCACACTTCTTGCGTAAAACTGCCTACTTTTCGTATTTAAATCAAAATATTACACGTCTTTTTATAGTGATATCATCGATTTTTTTATTTTCAACATGAATACGTACAAAAAATGGGCATTTTTACAGCAAAAAATTATTTCAACAGGAATTTAAACTCATTTTAATCTTAATTTCATACAAAAGTTTTATAGTGTAGTTGTAAGTAAACACAATTGTGCGTGTGTAAATGTCTGTGGCTTTTATTTAAATTTGTGTGAATCAACTGAATTTAAAGTCATGCTGGTGATTGCTTTAAAATTGGCAATATTTTTCCTTTGAATGGTAACAAACAATCTTTTTCGAATTTTTTGTGAGTTTTTCTGTGATTTAGTGTAAAAAAACACTTTCTTTAAATGGGCGAATCTCTTCGTAAAAAGTTTTTCCTCACACCAACGTCCATGAAGAAAAAAATTTCCCGATCTAATGCTTATTTCAGGAATTTGGTATGAATCTAAGCATTTAATAAAATAATTTAATATTTGCGTAAAATTTTAGGTTAATTTGAGGCGCAGTGAAGAGCGGTCCTACATGGTTAGTTTTACAAATCGTCGGCCTTTTCGTAAAATCCTTTTATAGCAGGGAACCCAGTATAGATGTATGGTCCGGCCTGAACGAAGTCTCTCTAATGCTTCTTGTATTCCAGGGCTTCTCGATGAAGTATTGTGTGAGGTTATTGCCTTGATTGCCCTTGACTATCATTATATGTATTGACGCAACTGGAGGTTAAGTCCGCTTCTTCCAGATTTTCTGCTGCTCCACGCACTTCCGCTCATACACTGCAGTGATCTGGCCGCCTGTTGCGTCAACTTATTTCTGAATCGACGCAGTTAACTGCAGATCCGACCCCTTCCGTTAATTTGGAACCATCAGAGCAAGAGTTTTGCAGTATGTTAGAGTGCGCCACATCGACTCCGGTTGGACAGGGAACTCCTCAAGACCCCAATTACCATTGATAGATGAGCCTTCTTCTTACATTTCAGTAGAAGACCCCATGTGGCCAAGAGAACTCCGAATTCCGTACAGCTATCTACATCCAGTTCACTTGAGCCCATACAATCCCGTGTATTCAAGTATCATTGCCAGTGATGTTGCAACTATGGCCAGGTACCTAGATGATCGTAATCCTAAAATAGTTCGATGCAACCTCAAGGAAGGTCATATAACCCTCGATCGCAGCACAATTAAACCCTGTGCTTGGTTTTCTGAAATTATGCTGAAATTTTATAACCATAGTACCAAGGAGAAGCATCCCACATATCGCATCCTTAACCACAGCAACTTTCGCTTGAAATACGCTAAAATTATCGGACGAATTAAACTTGCGAACTTATGGCAGAACTCCGTCTCCACCTTCCCATCCAACTGCGTCCTTTACGTCCCTTCGCCTACTCCTCTTTCGAGGGGATGACTAATGGAGCTTGCAAAAGGTCTGTATTATGTGGGTATAAAGTAAAATTTGGCTAGCAAGTAGCTTCTGCCACGAGGCCTGATCGGGGACCGAGTTGCAGCCGCCTTACTCACGTTGTCCACTGGATAAATTCCTATATAGTATATAACTCGCCATGTTAAGTGCGTTCACTAGATGTTTAACTCATAAGATTGCGTTGACTTCCATTTCATAAGTCATTGTACTACTGCTTCGTGAGAGCTACCGTTTGATACCTACAGCAGTAAAGGTAAACGAGACCTCTCTTGCCTTTACTCTTCACGCATTGGCAGAGTACTGAAAGCGGAGATCTTGTTACTATTCGTAAAAAGAATCAGTTTCGTTTTGCTATTGGACAGTCGCAAATCAGCGTCCACGTGGTCACCATTTCCAGACAGCCCTACAAAATATCACGCTGGTTATCCAGACATTTACCGCTAACAAATTTCGGCAGATCATCTTCGTAGGCAACCACTCCGCAGCCACTGTCTTCTAGCTCAGAGTAGAGCTTATATATATGTGGGGAATATAGAAATAGACAACTAGACGGGACTTATACGATAGTATGAACGGACTATAGTATGATCGGACAATAGTACAAACAATACACATCTATACATTTGAGGAACAACGAAAATGACACACAAAGACAGACGAGAGATACAAGTGACTGAAGAGAATCACAGTTTACGTGCTACCGCAGGCCACAACGGACGTCTATTTACATAAATTAAAATCAATAAAATGTGTTATAAACTTTTGTACTAAATACCATTTAAACTTATTTTAATGAAACAGTGATCTTAGTTTCAACAAAGTGTAAGTACTTGGCTCCGAACCCTACATATATACACCGCCCTATGACATGCCTATGCACACCCAGTTGATGAATTCAGCCAAAGCTCCCCCGACTCGTGAGCCAAACAGGGAATTTATAGTAGGGGAAGCTGCATTGTCGTCAGTAGTCCCGAGGAATCCTGTTGTTGTTGTAGCATGCTCGCCCCACTAATAGTCGCGACCGATCACAAATTGTCATCAATATCCTCTAACGGGAGTCCAAGGAAACTTGCCGTTTCAACAGGGGTGGACCATAAGGAAGGGTGTTAGAGGCGTTGGTTCCACATTACAATTAAAGAGATGTTGGTGTCATGTGGGACACATTGCAGCAGGCATACATTTGTATGTCGGGGTTGATTCTGGATAGGTAAGAGTTTATAACCTGTTACAGTATCCAGAACGCAGTTGAGCAGAGTGACACGCGTTTCCCTGGGAGTATGCGTTCCTCTTCTGCGAGTTCTGGATATTTTTCTTCAAGTACTGATTCACCGGGCATTCCGACATAAAGGTCCGACGCCTGTCTATGGAGTTCACCAAGGACCTGCTTGTGTTTTTCCGCTTCATACGGCTGGGTTCTCAGGTGCCGTATTTCCTCAAAATGCTTACGGAGTATGACTCCTTAGGCCCCTAGGCGGTGCTGGTTCGTCAATCAGATGTCTGTTGGGATGCCCAGGTTTCTGGGTATTCACAGAAACTGTTTGGTTCAGCATCTCATTTCTCTCCCTGATGGGGGAGTATTCTCGCCTCATTATGCAGATGGTGTTCTGGGGACATAAGAAGACAGCCCGTGGCGATCTGAGAGCAGTATTTTGGCAGGCCGTGTAGTTTCTTCCAGTGGGTGGTTTTAGGCTTGGCGACCATATGGGTGACACGTAGCACGTAATCGGCTGGCTAATTGCTTTGTATGTGGTCAAGAGCGTTTCTTTATCTTTTCCCTAGGTACTGCAGCAAGGGATTTGAGGATTTTATACGGCTCTGAATTCTTGGAACAATTGCGGTTGCGTGCGCGACCAAAATGTAGAATCCTGATCAAACGTCACACACAAGATTTTGGGGTGTAGGACAGGTCGGTAGCGTAGTAGCCATCGACGTGGATGTTCAATATGGTCGACATTTGGGGCGTCCATGTTGTAATAAGGTCGCGGAAGATTTAGTCGGTGACAATGCCAGGTTTTCGCGAGGCGAAAAAACTCGAGAGATCAGGGAGATAGCCGTTTATTTTATTGCACTAGCTCATCGATCTTTGGGCCTGGGCCTTGTGGCCATTAATGTGCAGTCATCGGCGTAGGAAACGATTGTGACTCCTTCCGGTGGTGAAGGTAGCTTAGAAATGTAGAAATTCAAACAAAAGCGGGGATAGGACACCACCCTGTGGCACCCTTGTTTAATTCTCCTTTGTTTTGATGTTTCGTTTCTGATTGCACCGATGCCTGCCGACCCCCCAGATAATTTGCGGTCAGCACCTTTAAGACATGGGGGAAGGGTGACCCTTCCAGGTCTTGCAGTAACGAGCCATGGTTGACCGTATCAAAAGCTTTTGATAGGTCTAACGCTACGAGTACTGTTCTATGGTGGGGATATTGATTCAAACCGCAATTTATCTGGGTGCTAATGACATTTAGCGCGGAGGTAGTGCTATGGAGTTTTCTGAAGCCATGCTGATGAGGGGCTAGCTGCAAATGTGCTTGGAATAAGGAGAAAATGGCTTCAAGCGTCTTTGCCACTGGCGATAGGAGAGATATCGGACGATATGACTCACCTACGTTAGCTGGTTTCCCAGGCTTTAGTAGCGGGACCACCTTGGCCATTTTCCATTTTCTCGGGTATGACAAAGGTGGAAAGAGACAGGTTGAAGACATGCGCTAAATATTTGAAACCCTCTTTCCCTAGGTTTTTAAGCATCGGCATGGCTATGCCGTCTGGGCCCACTGCTTTGGATGGTTTAGCGCGACCAATGGCGTCCTCAACCTCTCTAGCGGTGACTGGTAATTGTGACGCGCTGAGTTTGTGTTTATGTGCGTGTCTATTGGCTCTCCGTCTATCTTTGTCGACCGTAGGATGCATTATATATTGTCGGCAGAAAGCGCTCGCGCATTTTTTCGCATCCGACAGCACCTTATCGCCAAAGGCGATGGAAACTTTGTCTTTGTGCTTAGTCGGATTCGATAGGGACTTTACGGTGGACCAAAGTTTACCTACACCGGTAGAGAGTTACAACCTCTTAGGTGCTCTTCCCATTTCGCCCGCTTGTGTTCGTCCACAAGCAATCTGATGCGTTGGTTTATATCCCTTATTTGGGGGTCGCCTGGATCAAGCTGTCTTATAAGGTCGCGTTCCCTCGCTAAGCTCGCGGCCTCCGCCGGGAAGTGGGGCCGGATTTCGGGAATTCTCCCGTCGGGAATGAAATGTGCCGAGGCGGATTCAATGACCTTACGGAAGGCACGCTCCCCTTGGCGGGCATCAGTCGGGATAGGGAGGGCAGCAAAGCTGCTGTCTGTTGCAGATTTATATTCTTCCCCACTTTCCTTTTTTGAAGTTTATGAAAGTGCGTTTTTCGGTGACGATGAAGTCGGCGGTACGCTCGAACGAAATAAGTATGGGCAGGTGGTCGGATGCCAATGTTACCATCGGCTGCCAGTTGACGCAGTTTACGAGTTCTGCGCTCACGATTGAGATATCTGGCGAGCTGTGACAGCTTCCTACCATACGTGTGGGGGCGTATCCGTTTATTGTGCAGAACGTCGTTTCTTCTATTTGATCCACCAACATCTCACCCCTACTGTCCGCCCGCAAGTTTGAATGCCATAGATCATGATGGGCATTGAAATCGCCTAAGATAATGCGATTGTTGCCAGTGAGTAAGGCCTCGATATTAGGGCGGTATCCACTGGGGCAACAGGTGACAGGAGGGATGTAGATGTTGATGATTTCTAGATTTGCATCGCCTGACCGGACAGATAGGCCTTGACGTTCTAAGACATTGTCACTGCCGTCGATGCCAGGATCAAATATATGATATTGTCACAGAGTGGTGTATAATAAACGCGAGGCCCGCCTCCATTTCCGCTCTCGCGGTCTTTCCTGTGGACATTATAACCAGAGCAGGTCTGCAATGCAGATCTTGCTGTGAGTTTAGTCTCTTGAATCGCAGCAATGCGGATGTTGTGCCGCTTCATGAAATCGACTATCTCCGTAATCTTCCCAGTTAGTCCATTACAGTTGAACTGCAGAATTCTCTGAAGTGCATGAGGGGTGACGCCGCCTCTCTAGGGGTAAGTGAGGGGTGACTACGCCTAGGTTGTGGAAGGCCAGGACGCAATTGCTGTTGTGGCCTTGGGACTGGGCGCCCTTGGGCAAGCATTGGGGTAGCCGGATGATTTGGGTTTGCGACCTGGCAACATGGCGCGATGAAACCCGTCGGGGGTTGCCGTCGCGGAGACCATAACATCTAGGGAAAGTGGCACCACCCAAGGCAGGAGCTGCATTGAGCGGATGTCGCAAACCTATATATTCTGTGCTGGCAGACGGTGCAAATGGAGGCAGGGACTAAGAGTCTGTTTCCCTGACCTGCACGATTGCTGCCAGAAAAGAGGGGGGAGAAGAAGACGGGGGCAGGGGCTGATGCTCAGCATTGCAACCAGCTCTACTACGAAGGTAGTAGTTATGAGTGGTATCAGCTGTTTGAGTTGTTGGCGCCGTGGGGCGCGAGCAGCAGCGGGTACTTGTTGTGGCTTGCTGAGCAGCGAAGCTGCTGGAAGGTAGTGGGGATACGCTTAGGTGTAGACTACGGGACGCCCTTGGGCGTGAGCAGCAAGGAGCCACAAAAGATTTATAAAAGTTACGTGGACGTCGGTTTTGGGATCAGCCCAGAACAACCTGTCCGATGCAACCATCCCTTGCACGAGACACACTGAACAGAGTATGACCGTCCTAAAAAGATTCTTTTCTGGCAAATGCAGCAAAACCATTTCTCATGACCGTGGTCAGGAGACGGACCGGATTGGTTCGATACCTTCCCGGAGTAAGAGAATATGTAGCAGTCCTGCTGCAAGGAGCTGCTGTGAGGATGACAATTTGTGGGAGGGACGAAACAAATTAAATGGGGTCACACTGAAATGACAGTCCTTGTCGTCGGGAAAAATCCCGAGTCGCTCCGGTACATAGAACCGACTGCCTTGGAAGCGCCCGAGGAATCCTCTAAGCAGATGGTGGATAACAAGTGTCTACAGTAGTGTGAGGGACATAATATCAAATCGAATTAACTGCAAGCTAAGCTATGGAAAGACTATTTTGTGATTTTGTATATGTGAGGTCATGATTTTAGTGATTAGTGGCGCGTTCCTGGGCGGGATATTACCCTCGACCACTTCCCGGACAAAAGTTTACTGAATATTAATCTACAGCCAGCTGCTCAGTAAATAAGCTCCAACTACTTACTTTCTTTGCCAAACACTGAGAGCTCATTTTACAATAAAATATTTTAATTTATTCTATTGAATCGCTTGCTGAATTGACTGGCAATAGTTCGTCTTGATTTTAATTAAACTTAAGTGTTGTAGTTATTCTATGTAGCACTCTCGTCCTTTTTATGCTCAGTCTATAATATGCTCCCCAGCACGCACTTGTAATTGATGAAACCCAATACCAACATAAGTATATATGTATAAGTATATGTTTTGTATGTATATTGCACAAGGATGGTCTAAGATTTGAAACATACAAATAGACCGGTGAGTTTATAAGTACCCCACTTCAATAGCCTTAGGGAACTTCTTTTGAACTGCAAACTTGAATCAATTTTCATCATCCTTACCTAATACACTTAAACGTGTGATTGTGGTTCATACAATTTGGAACTAAGCCTAAATAGCTAAACAAATAAACACAAAGTTAACTTGGATTGAAGCTTGAAAGCTAAACACGAAAACAGTTGACCTTTCTAGGCAGATAGCAAATTTTATAACAAACATTGATTAAGTGGCTGATTGTTGAACGAAGTCATACAAAATTGGAGTTGTATATGGAAATGTGCAAATAAGACAATGAAGTTTAGGGAACAAGTACAGGTTTTCGACGTTATTTATTAGTCTTTTTCGGGGTTCGTATAAGATCTTTCCTGAATGTTGCCTGGACTCTTAAGGGATCTTTGTTTGGACTATCGGTATCTCTTTGAGTACAAACAAACAAATCGACATTTATTATTTCTTAGTCCGAAGACACAGTAGTTAGTTGCCTAATTTAGCGTTTATTTATGTAACTTAGTTATGTAAATAAATTTTTTAATAAATAAATAAAAAATAAAAAAAATTGATCCATTTTCGAAACATAGGCCGACAAATTATAGAATCAGAAATGAGCCAATAATTTTCTAAAGGCCTTACGTTGAATTTGAATCCCCTGTCAGAATCTTGCAAATGGTTGTGGTTTTAGAGATATTTGGACCTGAATGTGCTAAAAACAGTTTTTTATGCTTTATTAACAAGACTTTTTCGTCAAACAAATTTCCTTTGCCTACCTAACACTATATAAAATTTTAAAGTGCAACTATGTATATTTTAGAAGACTCCCTTTGCGATCTAAAATTTGTTCCTGATATTCTTTTGCGGCAAACTCCTGTAAAAACGAAAAGGGCGACCTTGTAATCGGTACACAGGGCTGCTTAAATTATGAAAGGAACACTTCTCTGTGCTCCTAAATGGGGAGAGGGATGAAAAATGGCCAGGCAAGATGGTGAACGAATGACGAAGTCAAAATAGCAATAACCAGATTATAAACAACAAGGCTGCGGACGCTGACGGATTGCCTGCGAAGCTATTGAAATACGGTGGCGAGGAGTTGGTAGGCGCATGCATCAGCTTCTATGCAAAATATGGTCGGACGAGTGCATGCACGACGAATACAACATAAGTGTTCTTTGCCCAGTCCACAAGAAAAGGGATCCGGCAAACTGTGCCAACTATCGCCGAAGTAGCTTTCTTAATATCGCATACAAGATCATGTCAAGCGTATTGAGTGAAAGATTGAAGCTCACCGTGAATCGGCTGATTGGACCTTATCATTGTAGCTTCAGACCTAGTAAATCTACTGTCGGCCAGATTTTCACAATGCGCCAAATGTTGAGAAAAACCTGCGGAAAGGAATTAACACACATCAACTCTTCGTCGATTCTAAAGCCGCCTACGACGGCACGAAAGGGAGCTGCCTATATGCTGCTAATTCTGAATTTGACGTCATTGATATCAACGGCCTAAACACCGACCTAAAAGTTCTTCTTACTCAAACTGGAAAATGAAGCGGAAAGAATGGGTTTGATTATGAACGAGGAAAAATTGAAGTACCTGGCACCCACGCCACTGTTGGCACTCATATTTCATAACAGTAAAATACTTCGTTCGGAGGTTGGATCCGTGTGTAGAAGTCCACGAAAGTGGGGAAAGATTCTGACCGCCATTCACCTGGGAATGGCCAGAGCGATTCTTTTGCATGCGGTTCAAGCAGCTCACTACTGCCGGCCGCTTGCGGCCAAGTATTCTCTGGGTAGCCGCTAAACATCCGTTTAGCGGTGAGCTAATGTGAGAAGGCGACAACCTGGCTAGGACACTCTGACATAATCGTTTTAACGGCTAGCCGGGGGAGATCTCATCGGCAGCGTCTGTACACCTCTAGGTGCGGCTGCAAGCGGATGTCTGTCTTGGAGCAAGCGGCTCGCTATATAACGTGCAAGTAATATTTTCACCCCCGCTGAGCGGGTTGTGTGCTGGTACACTCTCTATTGATGACGACCATGGCAAACGTTTGAAGGACAATGAATTGAGGGCATGCACCTGGAACGTCCGCTCTCTGAATGGGATTGGTGCAGATGCCCGACTGGTTGATGTCTCGTCAAAGCAAAATCTGACATCACTGCCATCTAAGAAATGCGTTGGACGAAGCAAGGAAGAAAGAAGATCAAAAATTGTGACATCTATTGGAGTGGCCATACGAATAAGCGCAGTTTCGGCGTAGGGTTTCGTGGTGGGAGAGTGACTTTGTCACCAAGTGCTGGCGTTCACGCCTGTGGACGAGCGTCTCGCCGCTATCTGAATAAAAGCAACATTTTTTAATATACCATTCATCTGCGCCCATGCGCCAACAGAGGAGAAGGCGATGAGGTGAAAGACACTTTTTATGACCAATAGAACGCACATACGAGCGCTGCCCCCGTCATGATATAAAAGTCGTGCTTGGCGACTTTAACGCCAGGGTGGGCAAAGAAGGTGTTTTTGGCCCTACAGTCGGAAAGTTCAGCCTACACAATGAAACTTCTCCTAACGGACTGAGGCTGATTGACTTTGCCGGTGCTCGAAACATGGTCATATCCAGCACGAGGTTCATGCATAAAAAGATACATCAAGCTATATGGCTGTCTCCTGATCGAAATACTTGCAATCAGATCGATCACGTTATGATAGACGGACGGCATGCCTCCAGTTTTTTAGATGTGCGCACGATCCGATGACCTAACATCTACTCGGAACATTATCTCGTTGCAGCCAAAACACGCACCCGCCTCAACGCGGGTAAAACCAAGAAACAAAAAACACAAGGAAAGCTAGACGTCGGAAAGCTTCAATCACAACAGACTGCCAATGATTTCGCAACTCGACTCTCAAACCTACTCTCTGAGAGCACAACTCATCCTGAAGGAATACAGGAGCAGTGGGAGCATATCTCTAAAGCACTTCGTACTGCCGCCGAGGAAAAAATTGGCTACCGGCGGCCACGAAAAAACAACTGGTACGATGAAGAATGCCGCGTTGCAACCGAAAGAAAAGACGCTACCTGCAGGGCTACGTTAAAAGCGAGCGCGACAAGAGGAGTGTGTGAACGCTATCGTGAGTTGAAAAGGGAAGCGAGACGCCTTTTCAGGAAGAAAAAAGTAGAACCATAAAGGCGTGAGTGCGAGGAGCCTGAGCTGCTAGCCACCAAGAATAACGCCCGAAAATTTTACCAAAAAATACGGCGACAGACGGAAGGTTTTAAGACCGGGCAAAATCCTGTAGGAACGAAAACGGCGACCTTGTAACTGATGTCCAGAGAGTGCTTAGATTATGGAGGGAATACTTCTCTGCTCTTCTAAATGGAGGCAGCAATTCACCGCGCAGAGATGAAGGGCCCGATCCCGCAATCGATGATGATGGAATATATGTCCCCCCGCCCGATTATGACGAAGTTAGAATAGCAATAACCAAATTGAAAAACAACAAGGCCGTGGGCGCTGATGGATTGCCTGTGGAGCTATTCAAGTACGGCGGCGAGGAGTTGGTAAGGCGCATGCAGCAACTTCTTAGCAAAATATGGGCGATACTGCAAAATGCACAAACTATCGTGGAATCAGCCTTCTTAATACCGCATATAAAGTCCTTTCAAGTGTATTGTGCGAAAGATTGAAGCCCACCGTGAACCGGCTGATTGGACCTTATCAGTGCGGCTTCAGGCCTGGTAAATCTACCATCCACCAGATTTTCACAATGCGCCAAATCTTGGAAAAAACCCGTGAAAAGAGAATCGACACACATCACCTCTTCGTTGACTTTAAAGGCGCCTTCGACAGCACGAAAAGGAGCTGCCTATATGCCGCTATGTCTGAATTTGGTTTCCCTGCAAAACTTATACGGCTGTGCAAAATGACGTTGAGCAACACCATCAGCTCAGTCAGAATTGGGAAAGACCTCTCCGAGGTTTCAGACAGGGTGACCACCTATCGTGCGATTTCTTTAATTTGATGCTGGAGAAAATTATACTGCTGCAGAACTTAACCGCTCTGGAACAATATACTATAAAAGCGTGCAATTACTGGCATATGCTGATGACATTGATATCATCGGCCTAAACACCCGCGCTGTTTGTTTTGCTTACTCCAAACTGGAAAAAGAAGCGGTAAAGATGGGTTTGATGGTGAATGAGGACAAAACGAAGTACCTGCTGTCATCGAGCAAAGAGTCAGCGCATACGCGCCTTGGCAACCACGCTACTGTTGGCAGCCATAATTTCGAAATAGTAACAAGACTTCGTTCATTTGGGAACCAGCAGCAACACTAGCAACAACATCAGCACTGAAATCCAGCGAAGAATCAATCTTGCCAATAAATGCTACTTTGGACTAGGTAGGCAATTGAAAAGTAAAGTCCTCTGTCGGCGAACGAAAATCATACTCTACAAGTCACTTATCGTACCCATCCTGCTAAATGGTGCAGAAAAATGGACCACGACAACATTAGCTGAGGTGGCTCTGGAAGTGTTTAGCCTCTACCCGTCGGCGAGTACCGAAGAAGATTTAATGATGAGCTGTGCGAGCTTTATGCGGACACCAACATACTTCAGCGAATTAAAACACGCTGGCTAGGCCATGTTATGCGGAAAAAAGATGATCCCCGTCGGGTTCAGCCTATCGAAGCAGAAGAAGAGGACAGCCCTCTGAGTGCAAACAATTTAAATATCCTTTGCGCCAGTTTTCCTAGCCACCGTATTTACATAGCTCTGTATGCAATCCATCAGCGTCAGCGGCGTCGTTCTTCTCCTATCTGGTTATTGCTATTCTGACTTCATCGTAATCGGTTGGGTGGACATAAATTCCATCATCATCGATTCGGGATTGGGTTCATCATCCCTAGACAGTACATCGCTTTCTCCATTTTCTCCATTTAGGAGAGTAGAGAAGCGTTCCCTCCCTAATCTAAGAATCTTTGAACAACGGTTACTAGATCGCCATTTTCATCCTTACAGGAGGCTGCTCCGGATCTAAAACCTTCCGTCTGTTGACAAGTTGTTTGGTAAAACTTGCGGGTGTTATTCTTGGTGGATAGTGATCGCCGGTGACCAATTTTTTCCTCGGCGGAAGTGCGAAGTGCGATATGCTCCCATTGCTCTTGCATGCTATAGGGGTGACTTGTGCTCTCAGAAGCCGATGTGGGAGTCGAGTTGCGAAATCATTGGCAGTCCGTTGTGATTTCGGTCCTTCGACGTCGAGCTTTCGTTGTACTTTTGTTCCTCTTGTTTTACTAACACAGAGGTGGCCGCGTATATTGGCTGCGACAAGAAAATTATCCGAGTCGATGTCGGATCATGCGCACATCTAAAACACGTGGTCGATCTGTTTGCGCGTATTTCAATCGGGGAACAACCATGTATATTTTTATGCATGTACCTTGTTTATATCCAGCACAAGATGCATGTATGTATGTTTCGCGCACCAGCGAAGTCGATCAGCCTCAGTCCGTTAGCACAGGTTTCATTGTGAAGGCAAAACTTTCCGACTTTTGGACATCTTCCTTATCCACCCTGGCATTAAAATCGCCAAGCACAACTACTATATCATGACGGGAGCAGCGTGTTTCACCTCGTCGTCATTCTCCCCTGTCGGTACTTGGGCGAAGATTTATGATAAATTGAAAAATTTTGCTTTCATTCGGATAGCGGCGAGACATTCATTTACAGGCGTGAACGTCAGTACTTGGCGAAAAAGTATCTTTACCTCCACGAATCCGCCACGGCAACTACGCTTATTTGTATGGCCACTCCAGAAATGGCACAATTTTGGATTTTTTCTTCCTCCCTTCGTTCTTTGCATATTTGCTTTAGTTTCCCAATAATCGCGCTTTTTTTACTCAACTGAGCCGAGCTCACAGAGTATATTTATTTTGTTCGCATAAGGGTACCCCGTAACCGCATAAACTAATCGAGATAGATATGGACTTCTATATATCAAAATGACCTGGGCGAAAAAAGAAATTCATTTAACCATGTCCGTCCGTCCGTCCGTTCATCCGTAAACACGATAACTTTAGTAAATTTTTAGGAATCTTAATGAAATTTGGTATATAAGTTCCTGGGCATTAATCTCAGATCGCTATTTAAAATGAACGAAATCGGACTATAACCACGCCCACTTTTTCGATATCGAAAATTTCGAAAAACCGAAAAAGTGCGATAACTCATTACCAAAGATGGTTAAAGCGATGAAACTTGGTGCGTGGATTGCTCTTATGACGCAGAATAGAAAATTAGTAAAATTTTGGACAACGGGCGTGGCACCGCCTACTTTTAAAAGAAGGTAATTTAAAAGTTTTGCAACCTTTAATTTGGAAATGGTTGAAGATATTATGATGCACACAGTCATCGACTGATATTCATCGTGAACGGTTGTGTCTAAAGTGCGCTCAGTGAATTTTCTTGTACTCTCCTTTACACCTTCTTCGTTTATAGGTTAACTAAAAAACGTGCGAAAGAACTTCCTTCAATTAGCAGGTGCAAGCAAGTGCATACAAATTAAAACTTTAAACTTTGAAAGCAATGTCCCAGCTGGGACCCCCTCTTGGGGATAACAGGTTCGCTCTGTTATCCTCAAGCCCCAAATCTAAGCGAAAAAAAATACAAAACCCCCAACCTCTATGTCTAAATGACATTGATTCTTATCCACCTTTACAACCCAAGAAAAAACAACAAAACCCGAAGTATTTGGTGGTAAGTGCAGTGAATTCAGATAAGCCATTAAATAAATATTCATGCTTCGCCGTGCATAAAGCCCTAAAAGGCGTAAGTTCTGAAATCCTCAATATTTCTGAACTCAGAGATGGTAATCTTCTTTTATTTGTAAAAGACGAACAAATCGCCCAAAAGTTCTTAACAACAAAAAAGCTATTTGGAATTTGTGAAGTTAAGATCGAATTACATAATAACCTTAACAATTCAAAAGGCACAATTTTCGCCCCATGCCTTAACGAAGTACCAGACAATGAAATTGTTGATAATTTGAGAGAACAGGGTGTAGTGTCAATTTATAAATTTACTAAGAACGTCAATAACAAACAAGTTCCCAGTGGCGTAGTGCTACTCACTTTCGATATGTACCATTTACCTGAGAAGATTGAAGTCTCTTGGTATACTACCAAGGTAAGGCCATAATACGCAAATCCAATGAGATGCAGAAATTGCCAGCTTCTTGGTCACACAATCAAGTGATGCAAAAAAACTCCTACTTGCGATAATTGCGCCCTCCCTCCCCACAATCCGACAGCTTGTACCCGCTCTCAATGCGCCAACTGCTCTGGTGATCACCCAGCTTCTAGCAAATCATGCCTAAAATTGTACAAATGAAACAAATAATAACCATAAAAACAGACAACAAATGCTCTATGAGCGAAGCAATCAGAATTCACAGGTCACAAACTCCCCCACTTTCAATGTAGCTTCCACTACATTCGCTAATATAACAAAAAACAATTCAAGCAATACTCAAGAAAACAATAAAATTGATCAACATTCTCCCAACGAACAAACTATTCAAAAAAACAACAACGTTCAAAAAACAAATGACGACACAAAAGAAAATGAAACAAACAAAAAAAATAACACAACACCAAATGTAACAAGTACAGCAACAATGGCATCAGTCGATGACTCGGCAGCGCATGCAATGATTTCCTCCTTTCTCTCACACCTCACTACTCCCTCTCTTACCACCTCCCCAAAACCCCTCCCTTCTCACTTCCATAAACCAATCCCTTTTCCCTTCCCTATCCTTAGACTCTGACATGACAGAGCAAATATGATGAAAGTTCTCCAATGGAATATTAACGGACTAATAAATAACTACCCAGACTTAAATATTTTAATTAATGAAAATTTCCCTGAGATTATATCTCTGCAAGAAACGCATATTCCCTTTAATAAAACAGCATATGCACCCAAATAAATACCACAGTTACTTTCACAACAGCGCCCAAAACACTTCTTGTAAGCAAGGAGTGGCTGTATTCGTAAAGAAATCAATTAATCACAAACATATTCCAATAGTTTCCAATATCTCGTGCATAGCAGTCGAAGTAGACATTGGCTTCACCATAACTATAATAAACTGCTACATCCCACCCCACCAACCATTCATTACTAGCGATATTTCGCATATATTGCAAAGATTTTCCACCCCAGTGGTTCTAATGGGCGACTTTAACGCATGGAGTCCCCTGTGGGGCTCCCCTACCACAAATAAAAGAGGGGAACAAATTGAAGACCTAGTACTTTCAAATGACCTCATCGTTCTTAACGACGGTGCTCCAACCCATTTTTCTACCCATGGCACCTTTACTCATCCTGATGTTGTCCTAGCTTCTGCTTCAATAGCCGCCAAGTTTTCCTCCTGTACAATAGATGATCTTCACAATAGCGACCATTTCCAATCATCACCACCCTCACACTCCCCAAACTATATCATATCAAACCCAGAGCTAAATTCTTAACGGAAAAGGCAGACTGGCCTACCTTTTCCTCCCTCGCCACTTCGCTGTCCAATAATAAACCTCCCCACCCGAATATAAATGCTGAAGCCTCAGCAATAAAGTCTATTATTCGCTCTGCAGCCCACTCATCAATACCCCAAACCAATACTCGTAAATTTTCAGCAAAATTGCCCTACTGGTCAAATCTTCTCACAATCCTTAGGAATAAAAAGAAGGCTTTATGGTCTAACTTCAAACATAACAGAAATGACTTTAATCTCATTGAATATAAAAAGGCCAACGCAACTTTCAGGAAAGAACTGAAGTCTGCCAAGAGACAGTCACTAGAGCTTATTACTTCTAACATAAATCCATCTTCTAACCCTATGAAGATTTGGTCAGATATAAAGACACTTACAGGATCAAACCAACGGACTTCTATTTCCCACATACATACTGAAGAAGGCCCTCTCTATTCCCCTCAAGACATATCCCAAAAGTTTGCTGATACTTGGTCTGCTTACTCCAATAACTCCAATTTCCATACAAGTTTCATCAATTCAAGGAACGCAATCATCACCGAAAAATATATAAACACGTCACCCACACCTTCAGCCTATCTAATTGAAGCTGACCTCACACTAAACGAACTAGACTTTACAATATCCACCTTGAAAGGAAAAACCCCCGGCGCGGATAGAATATCCTACCCTATCTTAAAAAATATTTCCATCACCTTAAAAACCAGACTCCTAAACCTATACAACAAAATCTTTAACACCGGAATATATCCCCAACAGTGGAAGGTGGCCACAATCATCGCCGTTCCCAAACCCACCAAACCCAATACCCACATTAGCAACTATCGACCCATATCTCTCCTGCCTTGTATGTCCAAAATACTAGAAAAGATGATTGCGGTCCGTCTTATGTGGTACGCCAAAACCAATAAACTTATTTCGCCTCACCAATTTGGCTTTCAAAAAGGACTAGGAATTATGGATCCCCTTCTTTTTTTCGAACACTTCTCTTCAACTGCGATCGCAACACGTAATCATGTTTCTGTCTTAAGTCTAGACTTTGAAAAAGCATTTGATAGGATTGGGGTTCACATCGTACTTAGCGAACTAAAACGATGGAAAATTGGCACCAAAATGTTCAACATAGTAAAATCTTTTCTATGTAACCGAAAATTTACAGTCTGCGTAAATGGACACAACTCCCAAATAGTCAATTTACATAATGGGATTCCTCAAGGATCCCCGCTATCGGTGACCCTTTTTACTTTAGCCTTTACCAAAATCAGCGATATAATAAATTCTCATCCTCTTGTCCAACATTTTGTTTACGCTGACGATGTCCTTATATTTACAAAAATTAAAAATATGAACAAAGTCCAAAACCTTTTCCTGCAAATCCTGAACGAAATAAAAAAATGGTCTGAAATTTCTGGTGCCAATATTTCAACTAACAAATGCTCAACGTTCCACATCTGTAAAAAACATAAATGTTCATTTCCCACCCTTTCCTTTTCTAACATCCAAATCCCACATTCTAACACACTAAAAATACTTGGCTTAATTTTCGATAAAACGCTCACCTATAAAGAACACTGTAAATATGTAAAGTTAAGCTTAAGCAACAGATTGAATATAATTAAATTTTTATCTTCTAAGCATTGTCTATCTCATCCTAACACACTTTTAAATGTCGTAAAAGCATTATTATTGTCAAAAATCGATTACGGCCTAGCAATTTACGGTCACTGTGCGAAAAGCCACATACGGCTTCTAGAAGCACCTTACAACATGGCAGTTAAAAGGAGTCTTCGTGCCTTCCCCACATCTCCAACAAAGGCAATTTTATCGGAAGCGGGCATGCCAGAAATACCCAAGAGAGTTGCTCGTAGTACTATGATGCTCATACCAAAATTATTCTATTGCAAAAACGAGCTCTTACTCAAAGAAGTAATGTCTGCCCAGCAATGCACTTACAGCAAGCCATCCGCCATCATGCATTGTCTAAACATGGCTGTGAAATTACAAATTGCAGCAACGCCAGCTTTAGTTGAAACTGAGATCGCCCCGCCCTGCGCTTCAATTACGACATCACTTATTAATATTTCACAGAATCATTCCAAACGCTTTACAAGCAACAGTGAATATAGTCAGCTATACGCCGAAGCCGTGCACCCATACAACAAAGATTGGGAGTTGATCTTCACTGACGGATCCAAATCCGACACCAGTACTACATTTGCAGTGACAAATAAACTAGGTGACACTATTGCTGTCTACTCGTTACCGATATACTGCTCGGTATTTACAGCCGAAGCTGCTGCCATACTTGAAGCAGTACGTTTTGCCTCCATAAATGGAAAGAGGAATGTTATCTGCTCAGACAGCAAATCCGTGATAGAAGCAGTTTTCAACCGATCGAACAACACACCAATAGTTATGCAAATCCGCAATATTCTGATGAAGCATACTAACAATATAAAAATAATGTGGGTGCCTGCACACGTAGGTATACCTGGTAACGAAAATGCAGACAAGAGAGCGAAGGAGGCAGCAAACGAGCCCCTACATGTATCCGACCACTTCACCGATAAAGATTTAAAGCTACTAGCTAAAAAAAACAATTGAATATACCCAATCAGAGGAATGGAGAAATTACAGCCACCATTACAAAATCTACAATCCAAGTGGCAAACAACCATATTACCCAACAAACTGCCCCACCAATAAAATCAAAACATTCGTGCGACTTCGTGTTGGGCATACAATCTTGACACACTCCTACCTCCTGAACGGCTCCAACAAGCCCAACTGCCCATTTTGCGAATGCAACGATCTAAACATAACACACATTTTAGACAGCTGTCCGAACTTGCAACGACACAGAACTTCAATATTTGGCACCAGTAAACCATCCAGCCTTCTCAGCCACACAGTTGACCGTAATATTGATCTCATCACTAAATTCATATCAATTTGTAATCTAAGCATATAACATACATACATTATACATATAGATTACATATCATATCCATATTATATACAAATTCAAATGTACACTAACTTTTCTTTCCCTTTCTTTTGTAGTTTATACATACCCATATACATATGTATGTGTATATGGGTATATATATCCCTATAAATATAAGCTTAACCAGTATCTTATACTATAAAAACTTAATATTTAGTAACCTGTTAACTTAAAAAGTAAGCCGAAGGCCCTGGCAG
>JARSSU010006459.1:0-50743 GCA_029619165.1 Eurosta solidaginis
CAACTAAAAACTCTCCTGAATTAAAAAAAATGTATTAGTACCTATAAATCGCGGGCCCCTCAGAAACCCCCGGGCCCGGGCGGAATCACCGCATGCCACCCCCTCTCGTCGGGCCTGGTCCTATTAGTTTGACATCTTTTCTGCTCAAAACCCGAGAGATATTAATAGATGTATGCTTAAAATTGAATATCAATGGGCATTTTTCTCTACAGCACGACAATGGTAAGTCAGTTGATACTGCCTTCGCTCAGGGAGGTTATGAATATAGGGAAAGCTCTGGAACACCTGGAATATGTCCTGGGTGTTTTTCTGGACATTGTCGGGGCTCTCAAAAATGTCTCGAAACGATAAGTACTCGACAGTCTCAACACGATTGAAGCAAATCCAGCCAAAGTGTCCATGCGAGGCCACAAAATCTGTAAACAGATAAACGCCACAGGGTGGAGTATTTTCATCAATGCTGTGGCCGCTGGTCATCAACCAATTGCTGAGGTGGTTCGACAGAGGAACAGTCAAACTCGCGACGTATGCAGATGACGTTTCAGTCATCATACGCGGAAGATGTCTTCCAATAATCAGCTTTGTAATAGATAAGGCAGTTTGGGATGTACATGCATGGGAATCTGGGGTCGGGTTTACCGCTAACGCAGGATCCTAGTTTGGTGGACAGCTACACAAAAAAGTACGTTTACCAAAAACTTTGAGACTAACATAATGCGAGCGCTGAAAAACTACCCCGATAGCAGCATTGCATGCCATTCTACACATCCCACCTGCGAACCTAATGGCCAAAAATAACACGTTAGCAACTGCAATAAGGCTTAAGGCTTCGGTGCAGCTTGAGTGCAGGGCAAATGGCGACAAGAGTATAGCGCCATTATATATATGGCAAACAGGCGATATGAAACAGCGCCCGAGCATCGAAAAATATCTTGGAACCACAATAGAGCCGAAGGGTTAGTTCCAAATTAATGGAAGGAGTCGGATCTGCTGGTTAATATGTCGATTTAGATCCCACAGGCTGCTAAATCACTGCAGTGTCTATCAAGCGAAATTATAGCCGTGAAGAAAGCAGCAGAAGTTCTGGAGGAAGCGTGCTTAAGCTGCAGTCGCATCAATATATATATATATTGAAAGTCAGGTGGCGATCAAGGCAATAACCCCAAAAAGGTACTTCATAAAGAAGTGCCATGGAATGCAAAGAAGCATCAAAGAGACTTCACTCAGGATGGACGACACATCTATACTATGGTCCCGGTCATAAAGGGTTAGAAAGTAACGAAAAGGCTGATGAGTTGGTAAAGGAGGGTACAGCACTCGGCGGTAGCCGTACAAATCTGTTTTGGAATTTGTTTTTTTTTAGGCTCTGAGCTTAAACAATGCGACTACATACACAGGGTGTTGAATAGTGCCCGCACTTTGTTTGTCTTTATCGTAAATAAAATTTCCGAGGACTTAGTCGGTGATAATGCCAAGGTACTTGAAGCGAAAAAACTGGAAATAGTGGAGAGATGGGAGGGGTAACGTCCTATTGCCAATGCTGTGCACAAATAGAGCTTGAAAATAGTCCTTTAAACAACACACTAAGTAAAGTTTTTATTCAATTTAAACAATTTGAAACACGTTGTCCACCGTACTTGGGGCGATTAGAAGGCTCGCGCTCATGCAGCCATATTTTGCATATAAGTAGGTGCAACCTCTTTGCTAACTCTTCAACCACGTGCTAAAATATCTCGATCAGTCGATGCCTGTCTCATTCCTTACTTTATCGTTGCCACGAAACGATTCGCTAAATCTTTGACAGCTTGTATCACCAGAATATGACAAAAACGAGCCAAAAGAGTGCCCAAGTGAAATTTTTTACTGGGCTGCTGCCTCACATAACTTAACGCAACCTAACCCATACCAATTAGAGCTCAACATCTCTACCCTGGACACAGAAACTTATCAAATTAAAGTCATTCATGTTTTCATATAGAATATTAGATCTTTAAAATTACAAACCTTTGAACATGGCATACACGTGCAATAACTAACAATGTAATAAAACAAAAATAGAACTCGTAACACAACATGCACATCATCATCATCTTAGTGCAACCCTCACCTGATTCCTCAAACGTTCCACCTCATACCACGATTGCTTATCATCCACCGCATAAACCAATATAAAAGCGCCCGATGTTGATATTGATAATGTACGCATTGCTGGAAATTCAAACGAGCCGGATGTATCTAAAATATCTAATGTCAACGCTGACCCATCCGGCAACTCATATTCACCACGATGCAGCTCCTCCACAGTTTGTTTTGTAACGCGTTTGAAATTTATCATAGAGAAATTGTGATACGATGCAAGTTTTGCCGACGCGTGCTGCACCCATCATGACGACACGCCTTTGCTCTTTAAGTATTGTTGAAGCAGTGTAATCCGTGGGGGAGGTACGCATTGTACGCATCACCGCTGACAATGATGGCAAACGGAGACGTTGACACGACTCCGACATGGCGTCAATGATACTAAGGCGACTACTGACTGCCAGTATGGCGACGACTACAATGGCGAGGACGCCGACAACGATTAACGGTTACCGGAGCTCCTGCTGGATATTACCGTAAGCGTATGCTATTGGTATATGTGTGCTGTCCTCTATATTCCTTCACTCGCTTCGCTTATTTCATTTCCTTTAATAATGGATAGTTTTAATTGTTTTGGTTGTTGCTGACCTTTGCACTTTTTCGCAATTACGCTGGCTTATTTCAAGAGCCTTGTGTATACTTTCGTTATATTTTTTCGGTTTGGCGTCTGTTGCACTCTGCGACTCAATTTCGTATTGGAAAATAAGTCTGTGCCAATTATTTCTCTTCAATATACTTTAATTGAGCTCCGTTGGGTCGCTTTCGTTACTTACATAAAAGTTGAAGTGCGTTGTTAATGCCGCATGTCTGGGTATAATTTTTATTCAATTTATTTGTTATCGTGTGGTGATGTGTATATCAGTGTCGCTTTGAAAGTTATGCAACAGAAAGCTGCTTTTCATGTCTCACTCTCACCGATTGATAAATTTATGTAAGAGTTGGGTCCCTGTTGTATTATTTTTGGGTTTGATAACTTCGATGTCGATATGAAAAGATCTGCAAAGAAAAGATGAGAATGGGGAGATTGTTAGATGTGCGTTAAAAGGAAAGTAAGGGAATGTTTAAATCATATTACTGAAAGGATAAGAGACAGCGATAGATCAAATTGCGTGCATAAGACAACTCGTAGGTACTTTGATTTCGGTGGAGGAACACGAGTTTACCAGGGGCTTTCTTATAAAGTAAACGTTTTTTGATGTGTAAACAGCGTTGCTTACGGTTTTGGGTAGGTCCAGAATGTAATGGCAAGGTAAGTGTAAGCGTAAGCTTTGTCTTTGAAAGTGGTATGCCTGATGAGGTAAAACAGAATTTAAGCGTAAATGATGTCACTACTTTCTAGCGTGATAGGGTAACAATGTACGTGATATATGCGAAATCGGACAGCATATGAAGGCAACGCAAAGCAGGGAAAAGAAAGAAAAGGAAAGGACGAGTTAACGGTGTAATGTCGAAAAGGTATGTATGTATGAGATATCGATTTTTAATCGAAGCTGTAACACATCGTTATCGGTAACAAAGATCATCAATGAGCTGTCGTTTTTACCCACGAGTTATCAGTTTGCTATCGATTCATTATCAAAAAGTTATCGATTATTTATCGAAATATGCCGATATACTGTCAAAAACTTTTCGATTTTTTATACTCGATATCGATATACTGTCAAAAACTTTTCGATTTTTTATTGGAGTGCTACCAATTTGTTAATGGCGTGTTATCGATTTGCTATCGAAAAATTATCGATATTTTATCCTATCGAAAATGTATCGATTGTCTATGGAAAAGCTAACGTTTTGCCATCAAAACGTTATCGATTTGTTATCGACGTATATAACAAATGAATGTAAGGCGCGGCAACCTCCGAAGAGATTTTGGCCCGAGCTACTTTCCAATTTGCGACGTGCGTGCCCAGGATCTTCAGGGGCAGCTTACGCTACCACTACTCCACGGCGCACTATGGCGCCTCTGCCCGAAAAGCCTGGCAAAAATCAAAAATTTCATGAAAGCGTTCAATAAACCTAATACATGTATTTAATAGAGAATTTTCCAGGGACTAAGAATATATAACTCTTATTAAACAGAAAATGATATTTTAGGAGGTAGAGCCGCTCAAAGTTGATTCATTTTTAACACTTAGAAAAATTTGTGGTTTTTGTTCTTTTTTGTGTTTAAAAATTGTTGTGTCTCTAAATAAAACGGCCTGCTACTGCTTTCTTGTATTTTAACGAAAGTATAATTAATTCTAGTTTGAAGCGAAACATAAAATTCGTTTTTTTTTATAAAAGTTGTCAGATCCACCTGTTTTTCGAAAAGCCTATTTTTAGGACCTTTTCCGAACTTTGATGGAAAATAAAAAAAAGGACAAAAAATGTCTCCGTGAAATTTACAGTAGGTATTTGCTAAATATTCAGTTACCTGAATTCATAGGTCTACCTGCGTCCAGCTGCGATTTCACTTTTTACATCAAATAAAGTGAAGCAACCTTGGGTATAAATACGCGCCTGAGCAGGTATAGGTAAG
Source organism: Eurosta solidaginis (assembly GCA_029619165.1). Classification (NCBI taxonomy): domain Eukaryota; kingdom Metazoa; phylum Arthropoda; class Insecta; order Diptera; family Tephritidae; genus Eurosta; species Eurosta solidaginis. The sequence goes on from JARSSU010006459.1 coordinate 4,658, forward strand.
AAGGAGGCGAATTTAGTACGGTCACTTTTGTTGTTGGAATTGTTAATAAAGCCAAATTTTTCGTTTACAAGCTGCATAATATACCCGGAACTCATTTCCAAAGTTTGAGTATATAAAGCAATGTTTAATACAACGCCCAAAATCAGTCGTTTTTTGGAGTCTATAGAATAAAGTACTTTGTTTATTTAAATAAACATAAATATAGCTCACATATTTTTTTAGTAGTCGATGGCAAATTTTAATATGTCTATAGGAAACTCCAAACTATTTGAGGTGTTCAAAGCTTCAAAGACAAAAGCGGAGTTCGTTGAGGCTATTATGACAGAATTACCAAATGAAGCATGCAACAAAGAAGACGAAAACTTGAAAGAAAAAATTGGCTTCCTCTACATTCCATACAATGAAAATGGCAAGCAGTCGGTCGTTCTACTTCAAAGTTTATAAGTAAGCATGGAAGCTGGCTAATTGGTAAAAGTTTTTTTTTCATTATCCACTATTTTTCAATAAAATTGTATATTCTCAGTCGATATGTATGCACATAAATCGTGCTAAAGCATATCATTATTGTCTCAGATGACCATTGCGTTTTCATCCTAAAGGAAATTTCCATCCCGAAAAACCGCAATTTCCCCTTAAACAGTAACGGTATGGCAACGCTTCTAGCAAGACAACAAACATTATGAAACTTCAAAAATCTCCAAATATGTCAAAAAATTTGAGTGGAACTACCTTCTTTTTTGTATCATGGTTCGACCTACACAAGGAAAAGGAAGCTGTCAGATTATACTAGAACTATCACCACGACTCATATTTCAGAAGCATTGGCTATTAAATATAAAAAGGACGAAGAAAACACCAATTCTCATATCATAGGAGCAGTTGCGTTAGCAAGTCCAGTGCGACTGAGAAGGATCAAAAACAGCATTCCCGCACCCCCAAATGCGCTACCTAGGAGATACACTCCTGAGAACTCTTTGGCGCTGTTTATAGATCTGGAGTTATCGAAGGATAAATATAATATATTTTGTGAGTCATTATTGCAACATAATTCCGATCTTTTCCCTGGATATAAACAAATCACTCAAGCCAAGAAAGAATATATTAATAGAATACCAGTGTTTACCATTAGGAGAATTGTCTGAAGAAGATCTACATCCCATTCGATAATAATTCTTTATCGATAATAAGTCCATAAGAAATAGCACAAAATTAATCAACTGTGTTGTGGTTTAACTTGATCTCTGACAGAACTCAAATTAACTTGACATAACACATAACATAAGTTTTCTCGACGTAAACCTGTGTGTTTGCATATCCAGCTTCAGGAGTATTTCGTAGTTACGGCCTCTTTTAACCCAGTCAGAAAACGTGACTAAATAAATTGAAGGAACTTCAATGTGATGGAATGACAGTAAAATTGAAAATTATGAAGAACACCATACTGGTGTCGATCCCGGTGCCCAAACTATATATGGGTTTCTTCTGTGCAGGATATCCTTCTTTGTCTGCGATAATGGCGTTAAAGTTCCGGAAAAAGCACCAACATCAAAAATTTAGAAAACAATTTTTCAATTAGCAACCAAATTTCTAATCGTGGACGCCGAGTGTACTTCTGCCATTAAAAGCTTTTCAGGGAAAATTCTTCCGCCTTGCAGCTGCCGTTCGAAGTCGGCATAAAGATATACATCTGCCCCACATGCGTTTTTTTTAAATGAGTAGGAGTCGACAACGTTCTGCTCATGAAGGGCCCCTTTGTCTGCTTAGGAGGCGGATATGCGTCAAGAACTTGTTGTGTTTTGACGTAAGGATTTGGTTCTCATCTACAGCCATGAGTATTTCTCTCTCTCTATGAAATATGGAATTCATTCGTAACAAGAATACATCCCGTGGCAACTTTTGTGGTAACTTTCTGGTATGTTTTAAAACATTATTGTTCGGCAACCATATTTAGGACTAACAGTTGATAACGGAGGGGCTGAAGGCCTTGTGTGTTGCCAGTGACGCCTCGTTATCTTTCCCGATAAATAAAGTTGAGTTTTTTTGTTGTAATTTGTTGAAAACGCGGTTGCATAAACTAAGTTTGAAGTTCGGCTAAGATATGAGGCCGGACTACCTATATTCTACCAATAAGAATACAATGAGCCGACTACGAATCGCAAAAATGGGAAACGAACGCGCCCTTTGCTGGTCGTCAGTCGGAATAGTGAGAGCTGGAAAAGATTTATCGGTAGCTGCCTCATAGCCGCCGATTAAGGTTTTTAAAGCTGAGGAAAGTGTGACGTACCAATGTTATGAAAGGGTCCAATCATTCTAGAAGAAGGAGTACGGGCAGGTGGGCGAATGCTGCGGTAAGTATTGCTAAGGCTGTTTATAAGATTTATCACCTTCGTAAGATGGCCTACATTATTCAAGTTCAGAACGTTTTGGTGTCTGTGAGGATTTAATGTTTAAAGACGTTACCCGGCGGCTTTCATGACTTCAGTGTTAGGAAACATTGCAACTTCATTTCTATGTTTTCGCACATGTCTACTAGGTCGTCATTGTAATTGGTGGGAAAAGCAGTTGCATATGTTAATGTGGAAGTTCGACTAATGTTGAAGTTCGCCCAATAAGAATAAACCCCTAGGTAGTCGCAAGAATAGACTCTGCGAATTCTTAAGCTTTCTTATATTTTCCCAGTACTGATTATACAATTTTTTTACGAAACACTCATTTCCCAACATTATTACTTCATCAAGCCAAATGCTTTTTATCACTCACAAGTGGCAATCCGAGATTCATGGCGAATTAAAAAAAGTTTTAGTTCTAAATGCCACTTGCCTTTTTTACTTGTGTTTGCTCTTAAAAATGGATTTAATGTATTTACATATCTACATACATACATATGTATATACATACATACATACATACATTCATTTGTATAAAAGCAATTGCGGCTAATTTGCTGAAGTGTATTAACGTGTTGCTTCTTTTGATTGCAATATCTACAACAACAATAAAGTGCGCACTTGTACAAATAACAATCAACAATAAAAAGCAAGCTTTACGCTTTTACCTGCAATCGTATTCGAATGAAAACAAAACAAGTAAAGGGGTCTAGGTTCGGGTGTAACTGAACATTAAATACTCAGCGTGATAAATTACTTTTCTACATAACACGTGGCACCACCCATTTAAAAAAAAAGTGTCTCCCCACTTCCTCTTACAATAAAACTTGATAAGCTAAATATCATTGATTCAAAACTATTTTTGCTAAGTTATAGCTTATCATTCTAGTCTACGACCCTTTTAAAATTGTTTTATATCTAAGTTGCCGTGGTCTTTAACCGAGCACGTCCATTTTTTCTAGAAATATTTCTTGCTATAGGGAAAATTTGTGTACCCAATTTTATTACGATCCGTTAATTTTTCTTCGAGTTACGGCTCCCGAAACATAGAAAATTGCTTAGTTATAAAAGGGGCGGTGCCACGCCCATTTTTATACTCAGCTGAGCAGAGCTCACAGAGTATATTAACTTTCTTCGCATAACGGTTATCCGTAACGGCATAAACTAATCGAGATAGATATAGACTTCTATATATCAAAATGATCTGGGCGAAAAAAGAAATTTATTTAGCCATGTCCGTCCGTCCGTAAACACGATAACTTGAGCAAATTTTGAGGTATCTTGATGAATGATTAGGTATGTAGGTTCCTGGGCACTCATCTCAGATCGCTATTTAAAATGAACGAAATCGGACTACAACCATGCCCACTTTTTCGATATCGAAAATTTCGAAAAAACGCAAAAAGTGCGATAATTCATTACCAAAGACGGATAAAGCGATGAAACTTGGTAGGTGAGTTGAACTTATGACGTAGAATAGAAAATTAGTAAAATTTTGGACAATGGGCGTGGCACCGCCCACTATTGAAAGAAGGTAATTTGAAAGTTTTGCAAGCCGTAATTTGGCAGTCGTTGAAGATATCATGTTGAAATTTGGCAAGAGCGTTACTCCTATTCCTATATGTGTGCTAAATAAAAATTAGCAAAATCGGATGACGAACACGACCACTTTTTAAAAAAAAGGTTTTTTAAGTCAAATTATAACAAAAAATGTAATATCTTTACAGTATATAAGTAAATTATGTCAACATTCAACTCCAGTAATGATATGGTGCAACAAAATACAAAAATAAAAGAAAATTCCAAAATGGGCGTGTCTCCGCCCCTTTTCATTTAATTTGTCTAGAATACTTTTAGTGTCATAAGCCGAAAAAAATTAACCAATCCTTAACTGGTTTCTGTAAAAATGGGCGAAATCGGTTGAAGCCACGTTCACGTACTTATCTGAACCCTATATCGAAAATTACGAAAAATTAAAAAAAAATGCCATAATTCTATACGAAAAAAGGGATGAAACATTGTAATTGGATTGGTGTATTGACGCAAAATATAACTTTAGAAAAAACTTTGTAAAATGGGTGCGACACCTTTCATATTAATTAGAATAAAATGAAAAAGTTCTGCAGGGCCTAATCAAAAGCGCTTGGAATCTTGACAGGAATACTCTTCGTTGTATTACATATATAACTAAATTAGCGGTACCCGACAGATGATGTTCTGGGTTACCCTGGTCCACATTTGTCGATATCTCGAAAACGCCTTCACATATACATACAATTAGGGCCCCTCCTTTTAAAACCCTAATAATACTTTAATTTGATACCCATATCGTACAAACACATCTAAAGTCACCCCTAGTCCACCTTATAGCGATATCTCGAAATGGCCTTCACATATAGAACTAAAGCCCACTCCCTTTAAAAATACTCATTAACGCCTTTCATTTGATTCCCTTATCGTACAAGCACATTCTGCAGTCACATCTGGTCCACCGTTATGGCGATATCCCGAAATGGCGTCCACCTATAGAACTATGGCCCACTCCCTTTTAAAATACTCTTTAATACCTTCCATTTGATACCCATGTCATACAAACACATTCCAGGGTTACCCTAGGTTCATTTTCCTACATGGTAATTTTCCCTTATTTTGTCTCCAAAGCTCTCAGCTGAGTATGTAATGTTCGGTTACACCCGAATTTAGCCTTCCTTACTTGTTTTAAATTTGGAGTTTTTCCTATTTATTTTATAAATCCACTTGGGAAATGAAATACCATTGATATAAAACCCTTTTTTGGTAAAGATATAGTTTATTTTATTTGTCCGCGACGCTTTTAAAAATCTTTTTACAAAAGTGGGCGTGGTCCTTAACCGATTTCGTTAATTTTTCTTCAAAGCATTTCTTATTGTAAAGGCAACCTCTCTGCCGAATTTTGTAAGGATAGGTTTAACAATTTTTTATTTATAATTAATAATACATATTTGTAAAATCGATTTTATCACAAGTGGGCGGTGCCACGCCTATTTTAAAAAATTTTTACAAATTTTTATCAAAAGTCTCAATATAAGTCCACATGTCAAATTTCAATATTCTAGGTGTATTATTTACTAAATAATCAGGTTTTTTGTGTGTTTCCAAAATGTTATATATATAAAAAGTGGGCGATTTCGCTCATTTTCAATACCAATCTATTCTGGGTGCAGATAAGCTCGTGTACCAAATTTGGTGAAGATATCTCAATATTTACTCAAGTTATTGTGTTAGCGGACGGACGGATGGACGGACATGGCTCAATCAAATTTTTTTTCGATACTGATGATTTTGATATATGGAAGTCTATATCTATCTCGATTCCTTATACCTGTACAACCAATCGTTATCCAATCAATGTTAGTATACACGCTGAGTATAAAAATAAAATTAAAAGCATATTTTATGGCAACGCCATAAGACTGTGAATGGTAAACATTTTCATTTTATATACATTTGTTGTCTACGTGGGGCACGTGTGCGAATTTCTTATTTTGTAGAAACATGTACATTTGAATATTAAAAAATTTGTGTAACGTTTCTTCTTAATCATCAAAATACATATGTACCAGCGCACTCCGCCTCGCTTTGCTGCTGTTTTATTGTCAAATGTAAAAATCATTCCAAATAAGTCCCCGTTGCTTTAATTTTCTCATCTCGTTCTCTTCGCTCGCTTTCAGTCTTCCCCTTCGCTGTTTTTCATATCCCTCTAATTTCTTGAGGTAGGTTCTGTTTTTTGTGGTTGACCACCAAACAAGGACTCCAAAGTACGGGATAGGCTTTACAATCACCCAATACATAAAAGTGCCCAATGAGAGAGAAGCCGATAAACCCCAACGTATACCCCAGTATTCTTTTACATGCATAAAGTGCCGAGTGCCAAGGCTTTCTGCACCACTTTGAGCTTCCACGGCAACTTAAGTACTGTCTAGAATGGTTCCTTGATATTTTTTGCAAGGTTTCTCCTGCAAGGTCCCCCCTCTCAGCTAGGTCCAAGTACCTCTTTGTAAACAAGACCATACCTGCCTTCTTTGCGTTGGCTGTCAACCCTCCAACCCGCCGCCCGTGTATGTATATTCTGTCCGATCCATCAAAAAGCTAATCGTTGGAAAGCACTTTTCACTTGTGACAATTGTAACATCATCTGCCATAAGTTTTACGCGTCCCCTATCGAACCGCCTACACAGTTGGTTGATGACCAGCGTCCATAACAGAGGTGATAATACCCCGCCCTGCGGCGTACCTGTTCAATGATTTCATGGTCTCATACAATCCCCATTCTTTCTCATATCATTTTATCAAAAATATCAAATTCAACAATTTACGTACGCTTTCTTATCTGCAATTCTGCTTAAATATATCCAAGTGAGATAATCCATTCACACGTGCCATTTTGCTGCTGCGTTATCAATTTTCACTTTTTTCCATATTAAGTATTTACGTGTACAACAAATGCGGATTTTAGGTTCGATATTATCTCATTCTGCCGTTATCCCACTAGCCACTTCAACTAAATGAACATTAATAAAAGCTATTCCTTATTTTGCAACAAAACGATTTTGAATCACTTTCACTACATTTGTTGTGAAAATATCCTTTGTGATTAACACGAATAGCGACGTTGATAAGCTTACATAGTGACATAACTCTTAGGAAAAATATGGATAGCGGTACTCTTTTAAAATACTCGGATTGAAGTACTCATTGTAAAAAGTTTCCAGTATACTCCATTCAAATGAGTACTTCGAAACTTTTACCAAAAGTGAGGAAATTTTTTCATTTCAAGAAATTTAAAGTTCGTCGAAACCGAACTTATATCGTCCTGTGTGCTCTCACATACATATATTAATGAATTTAGGGAAATTCTGCTTATTTTTAACCTTCTGCTAACGTTCGAAACGCTAGACTGTTAAATAAATCACACCAATATTCTGTATAGTAAAATGGTCTTTATTAGACTATTTTGGGAGTACTATCACTATACTTCAGAATTATACTTCACTTCGCAAATGATAGCGTGTTTAAATCAAGCTGAGTACTGAGTACTCTCCGTTGCTTCATTCGCATATTTCTACTAAAGTCTAGACGTTTCGCCTTCTAGAACTACTGTATCTCCTGCTTGGTAATTGAGCTACATATATGCATGTGTATGTGTGAGTAACAACTTCGGCTGATGACCACATGCATGTGTGCGAAATATCTATTCATTGCCTTGTATGCCATGTGTATAAATGATGACTGATGTATTCATGTATACAAGTGTGACTTGAGAGAAATGCCACAAACATTAAATGACATGAAAACTGAATGCTGGGTTCAATTCCGGGTAAAGCAACATCAAAATTTAGAAACAAGTTTTTCAAATAGAAAAAGTGTTTCTAAATGGAGTCGCCCACGGCAGTAATTTGGCAAACAATCTGAGTATATTTCTGCCGTGGAAAACTTCTCAGTGAAAACTCATCTGCCTTGCTGATGCCGTTCGGAGTCGGCATAAAGCCCTAAGGTCCCGTCCCGCCAACTTATAGGAAAAGGTAAAAAAGAAGCACGACACAAATTGAAGGAGAAGTTCGGCCTAAATTGTTTTCGGATAAATAACAAATTATCTGATCTTTTAACAATTATCTTCTCATAGAAATAAAAATTTCAAAAATAATAATTATTTTCCTAGAAAAGTAAAGACTATGATTTTTCATGCGAAAAAATTTCAAAAAGTCAAATACTTTCCAACTGAAATATAAAACTCAAAATATATTACACAATATCAGTTGTTTTCCTAGCGAAATTATAAATTAGAAATTTGTATGAGTTAATCGGGGATTGCCTGTATTGCTTTAATTGTATGAAAACATTTATTTGAAGCAATTTTTAATTTTATAATTTATTTAATAATTTGGGAAAAATTTAAACAACGTGGCAACGGGACGGATAAGGCGACAGCTGTTTCGATTATAGAGAGAGAGAATTTTACAAGGTATAATCGAAACAGCTGTCGCCTTGCCGTCCTGATGTCACGTTGTTTAAATTTTTCTCAAATTATTAAATAAATTTATTAATTAGAAATTTTTTTTAAGTGAAATAAAAAACTCCTTAAAAATAGCATAGCGAGTGAAAAGCTGAAAAAAAACGATTATTTTCCGAGCGGAATTAAAAAATCACTAAAAATTATTACTAAGAAGCGATTTTCATAATAAAATGCTTCATATTTGATTTCCCTGTTTTGTGCTTCACAAAAGCACTCAACATAAAGCTATCATAATTTTGAGTTGTGATTCATTTTGGTTTCGGCTGCGATATTTGCATTTTGAAAATATAAAAAATACGTCACTGGTTATATCGCAAATATTTCCCTGGCGGGCATGCCTTAATAGCATATGCATGTTTTCACAGACGCAAATTTCCACAAAATAGTTTATTAAGTATTTATTTATGTACTATAGTATTTACATAATAATGCAAAATGTTGTAATATTACTCATAATTAGCTAGAATGTAAACCGAATTTACGGGTATACCCATGAACATATTAGGGAGGAGTGAAATGCACAAAATTATTTTAGTTTGGGTGTTCTATATATAAACACTTTTCTTAATTAAAAGCTCAAACACAAAATTGTTTTCAATGACAAAAATACGCCGCTTTGGGCCTAGCGGTAGGTACTACAGTATTATAAATCTAAAGCTCGGTTCTCAACTCGAGGAGTACAAATTTCTGAAAGTCATATTGTCACGGTATTGGCACCGCTGAGCTGTACCATCACTAAGGCGATGCCAAGGCCATGCCAAGCAGTATTTACGTCAATAATCAAATCATGTATACACAAATATAAGGCAGCCGAAAGAACTGTCACACACAGATGCATTACTTATGCGCCTATGTGTACTCGAGAGACTGTAAACTACAAACATTCACATAATAATTCAATCATTATGTATCTCCATAAACGAATAGATAAATGCGTCTACACATATGCACGTATACGAGCAGCGGAGCGGCAATGCACAGACACATGCATATATCTTATCTGAGTTGCCACAAGAGAGAGCAATAATTTGTGCACGTAGTTGTGGCTGGCGATTTTGTAGCGAAAATAACTAGTAAGTTCTGGAAATCGAAGAGCCTAGAAGTATGCAGCGTAAACTATAAAAGCGGGGCAGGCGAGTAAGAAGTAATTCAGTTTGATTTGAGATTTCGATTAAGCGCTATCTAGCGAGCTATAGCAGAATTATTTTGAATAGTAGAGTTTCATTTGAGCTATCAATCAGTTTGTTATTAAGCTTGCTATTCGTTGCAAAGTATAAGTGTTATTGTGAAGTACTGTAATAAAGGCCATTTTTCAATTATTCAATATTGGAGTTATTTATTCAACAGTTTAGCGATACGAACTTAGCAGAGGGTTGCAAATAAAAGGATTTGCAAGTAAAATCGTTACAATATATAAAGATTTCCGTTGAGTGTCATAGGCAACACCAAATTTTCTATAAAATCAGCCAGTATATCGTTGGCTTATATATTACCTCCCATCAGCAATTTAAGACCAATGCGTTTTTGTTGTTAAAATGATCTGTGACTCACCTTTTATATGTGACATTGATGGGAGCTTTAAAACTAAGCTTAAATAGTATTAATTATCATCTTGATTTGTATTTCCAGATAGCTTAATAAAGCTTAAATCGGATAATATTGGGTTGCAATGGTGTGAAGTGACGATAAAGACCCAAACCGCACTATTGTAAAATTATTAGTGTCAAAAAAGATTTTTATTGGACATGTCCGTCTGTCTGTCCGTAGGAATTTAATATTTTTGATAATAGCTGCTTGGCTGAACCCCGCGTGGTGGCGGTAGGACAACTTAAATAAAAAACAAAACACACACCTTCCATGTATTTCGTAGTTTGCAATTCGATGGCTTAATGTACCAATCAGATGATTTACTGGCCATTACCTGCAAGGTTCTGCCATTTCACCTGCTTGAGTACCGACAAAAGGCTTTCGGTAGGCGACTCTAGCACTTTATCTACTATTGCTATAAATATTATATCTAAAAACGAATATATTTTTTTTGCTCTGCGAAAGCCATAATCAACAATATTTCTTGTAAGAAGAGCGTTACTTTAAAAAAAAATCCAGTCAGGGCAGGCACAGCCGAAGACTTCAAACGTTTCACGAATGGAGCTGAACAATAATATTCTGAAATTCCGAAATCTCATAAAATCTGAAGAATCAACTTTATGACATATACATATATACTACGGGTCTTGACCATTTTTCAGACAATAACTCTTAACATTTTTGTAAGCATCTTATTAAATTTCGAGCTTCTAGCTGTGAAAATTAGGAATACATGATGAAAACCCCTCTTTTTCGAAAAATCGGTTATAAGGGAGATTTATGCTACAATAGTCCAAACTGGTTGGTTCCTACAAATGATTAATCGAACACTTTATTATACCCGCTCCACAAATTTTATCAAGATATCTCCCAAAATAAGGATTAGTCTGCGTTCAAAGAGGCAGACAGAGAGACGGGTATGCCTAAATCGACTCAGCTTGCAATCCTGATCATTTCGGCATACTTTATGGGGGATCTACCTCAATTTTTTTCTCTCTGCGTTTAAATAAATTATAAATTAAAAATTGCTTGAAATAAAAGTTTTCGTACATTTAAAGCAATAAGAGTAATCCCTGCTTAAAAACTTATACAAATAGACAACATTGGTTAATTTCTTGCAGTTCTATAAATAGAACAAAAGCAACAACACGAAGTTTTCTTTGAAAACCGCCTTACCAACGCATAACTTTACCATATGATGCCATACGAAGTAGGGACTATGATTAAAGAAAATATCCAAAAGAAGACAATTGGGATAAGGTTGTAAACCTAGGCATGACGTGGCTGAATGCGTTTGTAACACTTCAACCATGGAAGGAGTGCGGGTTTATATCCCACTCCCGGCAGAAAAGGCTTTGAAGAGATTTACAAGATATAATCGAAACAGCTTGTCCGTCCTGATGTCACGTTGTTTAAATTTTTCCAAATTATTAGCTAATTTATAAATTAAAAAATTGCTTCAAATAAATGTTTTCATACATCTGAATCAATAAGGGTATTCCCCGCTTAAAACCTCATACAAAATTTTTTAAGTTAAAACGGTTTTATTGAAAACAATACTTACATGAAGTAATAATAATATAAAAGCTAGAAAATAATTAGGTAGGTCCTAGGTACTAGTCATCACACTCCTCATCAATCTAGGGCGTTGATCAGACAATTAAATAAAAGCGTTGGGCGCGTGAAATTTCTAAAAATGTGAGGTGTAGCATAACCTGATTAAGGTTCAGTTGGTCTTATATATGACTATCAATAGAAATTTGACGCATCCAACGCTTTTATTTAACTGTCTGAGGAGTGTGATGGCTAGTACCTGCCTAATTATTTTCTAGCTTTTATTATTATTATTACTTCATGTATGTATGTATTGTTTTCAATAAAACCGTTTAACTTAAATTTTGTTTTTAATTATTTTATTTTCAAGTTTTTAGTCTTTATTTATGTGCCTATTATTTCTCATTCTATTTAGTTCATTTACTTCAGTTCATTTACTTCATTACTGTAAGGAATTTCCTGACAATTTGTTACAATCTAATTCCTTAATACATAATCCTTCCAAAGACTTTACTCGACTCTGCGCCACGTATACTTGTCCCTCCTCCAACTCCAAAATATTTTGATGTCACTTCTACCAAACTCTAGGTAATACTTGTTCCAAATCGGACATCATAGGTCGCTTTCTATTCATATATGTATTATGTGTTCCAAATATCGACTAAGTCGAACCACACATAAGATTTTTTTGAATATCTCGATCCTTGCGCCACCTAGCGGCGATTTTTTTCTTATTATTGCATTGTCATCGGGTTCTCAACTATATTCCAAGTTTCAAGTTTGTAGCTTATTGGGAAGTTACTTAATATTAATTACAAAATTCGTTCACAACGGCCGTACAGTCGTGCAGCCGGACTGTCTAGTCTAGCTAAATAAAAACCGTTTAAAAACAATAAGTGGCAAACACCTGAAACCCAGTACCACTGCGTATACGTAACATTTTTTTGTATCATTGGTTCAAAATATTGAGTTTATACATACATACATAAAAACATTGAAGTGAAACAAATAAAGTAATTTGAAATAGGCTAAACAAGGATTTAAAACAAAAAAGGATTTGAATACATAAGAGGATTTTTCATTAGTAATTGGGGTACTTCATATTATAAGCGCTTTATAATCCAACTATCAAAACTGGTTTTTACTCTACTGAAAAATGCATTTTGCTGACAGATATGTATGTAGGTATAGATCGGGTTGCTTCCTAAACGGTTGACCGATCACAACCAAATTTGAAACACCCAATTGAAACCTTCAAAGGATGGTCATAGGCTAAAAAATGTTCGACACATAAAAGGGACGTGGCACCTCCCATACAAATGGAATATTTCATATTGCATATCTCTGGATGTAGTCATGGTAGGATAATGAAAATCGGTAAGGAGCTATACGACGCTTGGTCCCCATATCACCAGTAAGTGTGGAATTGGAAAACAGTAGGCGCGGCACCTGCCCTACAAGTTGGATTTTTCAGAACTATGGCTGCCACAGAAGCTTACGTTGGCACCTTAAGTTTGATTGCAGAGCTTGATTTGGCTGCTGTTGCTATTGGACGGTTAGCAATCTTTTGAGGTTTGCAATGTTTAGGGTTGGTATTTTTGAATTAGTCTGGAGGAACCGAAAAACTACTTCCACTAATTTTTTATTAAGAACAAGTTATTTTTTTATTTATGCTTATCTTGAATAATGAATAACATGTTGTCCGTTATTCAAAATATTCCGAGTGAGGATATCCGGTCATTCTTATTTTTTGGGGGTAATCTCGGGGCTTTGTGAGGTTTCTTGGTGGTGATATTGCGATGATTATGTGGGACTCCCTCGGGTCCTTCGGGGTTTTTTGGAGGTCATCGCGGGGTCCTACCGAAGTAATTTTAGGGACTCCATCGGGGTCCTCCTGGAGTCATTTAAGGATCACTTTGAGGTCGTTCGGGGGTAATCTGGGTATTTCTTTGGAGACTCTCGAGGTCACTTGGGGTAATTTCGTGATAAATATGAGACTCCCTCGTGGCCGTCACAGGGTAATATGGAAGTGATTTCGAATTATTTAGGGCTATTTAGGGTTTCGTCTGCCTATATTTCCTAACGCTCATTTCTTAAGTTTTTTTTACAATACTTTCTATTTTGATGTGATTATTGTAACAATCTAGAAAGGTTTCTACCGAACGGGATCGGTTTTTCTGCCGAAAATGGGCGTAATCGTTTGAAAAGCACGGCTACTTTTTACGCCTCAAATATTTTCTATAAATAAAATTCTTTAATTTTTCAGTGCCCAATGAGGCTACCATCTTCAAATTGGCACTTAGGTTATTTATATAAAGGTTCCTCCAATCTACTACAAATTGTTGAAGGATCCGTTCATCAGATTTCGTTAGAGGTGTTTTTACAATAGTTAAGTTATAATAAATGACCCCGGAGAATCCCTTATGTACCCCAAAAAGACCCCGGGAGGACCTCTAGGAGCTCAAAATATTCCGATTTGACCCACAAATACCCTGAAAGACCACTAATATTCCAAGAGACCCAAAAATACCCCCGGAAGGCCTCGAGTGACGTCCTCAAAATAATCCCGAAATTACCCAAAACACTCCCAGAGGATCCGAGGGAGTCCGGCAAAAATACCCCGAAAGACCTCGTGAAGACCGGAGATAGCGCCCAAAATCATCCCAAAATGACCCGGGAGGATCCGCATTACGCATATAAGTATATTTTCAGAGCGTCTCGAGGGTTTAATTTTTATGTATTTTTGAAAAACTGAATTAAAATTGAAATCTTATTGTTATTCCATGTTTTTTAAATAATGAATAATTTACCCGATATTCAAATTGCAAAAAATAATAATGACCGGTTATCATCACTAAGTATATTTGAATAACGGATAACATGTTATTCATTACCCAAGATAAGCTTGATTAAAAAACATACTTGTTATTCATCACTCAATGTTCAATAATGAATAAAAATTTATTTTTGTTTGTTTTTCGTCAATCGTTATTCAAATTTGTTGATACACCCATCCAGTGTCGCATCGATTAAATCAAAGACAAAAAGGAATGTATTTTTGTTGATCTATGAGCAATTTATTTTACAAACAAACTTTAAAACAAAGATCAATTTGCCCCACCCTAATATATATTGTAACGAATTTAGTGCAATTCTGCTTATTTGCAACCTTCTACTAACGTTCGAATCACGAAACTGTTGAATAAATAACTCCACTATTTAATAATGCAAAATGGCCTTTTTTAAGTACTTCACAGTAACACTTATACTTCGCAACTGATAGCTTGCTTAAATCAAACTGATTGTAGCGTCTCTACTGTTGCTGCTTTTTATACTGTCTGGTTTCCTCGTTGCATATTTCTAGGCTTTTCTATTTACAGAACTTACTAGTTAGTTATCAGCTATAAAATTACTCAGCTGTAACTACAGATGCATGATTTTATAGCTTCTCTCAAACCCCATGCGCTTGTATATGTGAGCGACACTTGCACAACCATTGCATACTTTCGGGAGTATCTCAGATATATGCATGTGGTTGTGCGTTGCTTCTCCGCTGCGTGTACGTACATATGTGTAGACATAATGATTGATTCGTTTATGTAGATACAAGTGACTGCCTGCTTTATTGTTGTTGTGGCTTCATTTACTTAGCATCAGATTAGTGATGTGAGTATCAC
Source organism: Eurosta solidaginis (assembly GCA_029619165.1). Classification (NCBI taxonomy): domain Eukaryota; kingdom Metazoa; phylum Arthropoda; class Insecta; order Diptera; family Tephritidae; genus Eurosta; species Eurosta solidaginis. The sequence continues at coordinate 19,915 of JARSSU010006459.1, forward strand.
TTAGTCTCATTAATATTCCTCGCAATATATATAACGTTTTTATTAAGCTTTTAACACATATGAAGTTACAGCACATAACTTATGATTATTATTATTAAAATTTTGTGCAGATTTAATTAAAGAGGTAAACAATAAATACTACTTCCATGAAATGTAATTAATGATGAATGTGGTATTTGGGCGGATATTAAAATAAGTCCGAAAAACAAAAAATAAATGTAAGGCGCGATAACCTCCGAACGATCTAGGCCGAGCTTCTCTTCAAATTGCAATCGTGCTCCTTTGATTTTCTCTACAAATTGGTCGGACGGGACTACATGTTTTATGCTGACACCGAACGGCATCTGCGAGGCAGATGAGTTTTCACTGAGATCTTTCATGGCAGAAATACACTCGGAGCGCTTGTCAAACACTGCCGAGGGGCGGCCCCGCTTAGAAAAATTTCTTTAATTGAAAAACCTTATTTCTAAAATTTTGATGTTGCTTTGCCCGGGTGCGAACCCAGGGCATACGATGTGGCAGGGGGAGCACGCTACCATCACACCACGGTGAGTCCGAAAAAAATTGTTAAATACCCTCAATTTGAAGCATATGTGAAGAGGGTTTTCGAAAAAAATATTATATAATAAAAAGAAAGATATTCTCTTTTGCTTCGAATATAACAGCAGCAGTTTGTTAGACCGAACTTTACGATGACCAGTGGCATACTCCGTCGGACTACCGCTGGCTTCCATACACGTACATGCGAATGACAGAAAAGACATAACATCCGCAAGAACTAGATAGATCAAGGTCTATTCCCTGAGGCTGATAACTCGTGCAATGCACACTTCATACTTATTCTATCTCCACAACTTAGCTTACGTCATTTTTGAAATAAAGAGAGGCGTAGAATACCAAAAGCGGACCACATACAGCAGCGAGCACTAACATAGCAAGTGCAAATTTTATCAAATTTCTTCAATAAATTCTCCTTTTATGAATTGCAATAATTATGAGAAACAATTCGATGGATTTTCTGACTAATTCTGTGCAAATCATGTTTAAAAATATTTCTGAAAAAATTGTAAAATTCGAGAAATATTTACGAAAATTTCTAACATTTTTATTGGAGTTTTTGAGCTTTTTGAGTATACAGCTTTCTAAACTCACTTAATTTTAGTCTTACAAAGTAAAAATTATAAGATTCACATATTTCACAATGTTTTTTGGTAATTTTTTTTCGATAAAATTGTAAGAAATCAATGCAAAGTTAGAAAGCCCGTAAACTCTTCATTTCCTGTTGGGCTGCAAAACTTCATACTCAAAAAAAATTTGAAAACTCTAATAAAAAAAGGAACAGTTCGTCAAAATTCTCTCGAATTTTTCCAAAAACGTTTTCGTAATTTGGCTGATATCGTAATCTTGAAATGTATTGAATCATTATGGATGGGACGAACTGAGAGTTATTCTAGATGAAATGTGAACGAAGAGGTCGGTTCGATACTGCTGACATCTGATAGCTACACTTTATTCAACTGCACTTAAAAAATTGTTACAGAAAACTCAAAGACGATGGTATTTAATGACGAAATCATCTTCGTTTAGCCTAAAAGAGGAACATAAACGTTCTAGAAAAGTTTCAAAAAATATTACAATAAGTAATACCTCTTTCAAGACAAAATCAACCAGCCCGTTCTCTTTTTATGAAGGATTATAATTCCTTAGAATCTGCGATGTTTCTATTAATTTCGTCTGAAATTTTAAAAGGAAAAAAATTTGCACCGATTCCACACAGAAACTTAATTGAATCACAATTTCATTTAATGAAATAATCAATTTTTCCTTTTCCTTTATTAACGAATATCTGTCATCAGTCCCAAAAATAGAAAACGCTTTTACAAAAAATAGTTAAAATCGATAGCAGCCCCTTCCGCTTTAATTTTTAATAAAATCAAAAAAAATGCATGTGTTGCTATTTATAGATGTTGCAGCTAGCCCAATATCTGCTTTTAATATTATCTTGGCTGCAAAAATAAAAATTTGTATTCTTCTGATAATTTCCTAGTTTGCGTAAATTATAATTACTGAAAATAATTTATTTTTGATTGTCAAGCAAAACCGACTAGATTTTTCAATCCATAAGGCATTCAATAAGCCAAAATGAGTTATTTTACTAAGAATTTGCATATTGTATTGAAACTGAGTTCAATAAGGGCTTTAATGTATAAAACCTGACTAATTAATTCCTTAAACCTCTGTCTGAAATTGGAGTTAAGAATGTTTCAGCCATTATTTTGCGCTTAGAAGTACCTGCCATTCAAGCCTATAATTCGAAGTTTGTTTTAAGGAAAATTTACTTTGATAATATGCTCATTTATTTAGAATAGGCTAATTATTTCAACAAAAATACACACCTAACATTTGCGATGAATTTTTTCTTTAACATATTTGAACCAGAAATAGAAAAAAGCTATGAAAATTGTAATATTTACTCTTCCTAGTGAAGTAGTCAACGCTACGTGACATACCGAAGCACAATCTCAAATTTAGAGTAACCAACAAAAGAATAAATGAAATATGAAAAATTATAGTACAATAAAGAGAGGAGACAGAGTATATTAACTTTGATTGGATAAGGATTGGTTGTACAGGTATAAAGGAATCGGGATAGATATAGACTTCCATATATCAAAAGTCATCAGCATGGAAAAAAAATTTGATTGAGCCATGTCCATCCGCCCGTTCGCCCGTTAACACGATAACTTGAGTAAATATTGAGATATCTTCACCACACGAGCTTATCTGGACCCAGAAAAGATTGGTATTGAAAGTGATCGAAATCGGATGATAACCACTCCCAATTTATATATATATAACATTTTGGAAAACACAAAAAACCTGATTATTTAGTAAATGATACACCTAGAATGTTGAAATTTGACATGTGGATTGATATTGAGATTCTTGATAAAAATTAGAAAACATTTTTTAAAATGGGCGTTGCGCCGCCCACTTGTAATAAAATCAAACACCTATCGTAACAAAATTCGACAGAAAGGTTGCTTTTACTACAAGGCTTTGAAGAAAATTAACGAAATCGGTTAAGGACAACGCCCACTTTTATATCAAAGATTTTTTAAAGGGTCGTGGACGAATAAAATAAGCTCATATCTTTGCAAAAAAGAGCTTAATATCAATGGTATTTCATTTCCCAAGTGGATTTATAACAATAAAAAAGAAAAACTTCAAATTTGAAAAAAATGGGCGGTGCGCCGCCCCTTTTATGACTAAGCAATTTTCTATGTTTCGGGAGCCATAACTCGAAGAAAAATTTACTGATCCTAATAAAATTGGGTACATAAATTTTCCCTATAAAAAAAAATCGCAATTTTCCCTATAGCAGGAAATATTTCTAGAAAACATGGACGAGATCGTTTAAGACTGTGCCAACTTTATATAAAAGATTTTAAAATGGTAGTACGAAAATAATAAGCTATATCTTGGCGAAAAATAGCTTTGTATCAATAGAATTTTACTTTCTCAATTGAATTATAGCATTAAATTGGAAACCACTAAAATGTTTGAAAATAGGTGTGGCACCGCCCCTTTTATGATTAAGCAATTTTCTCGATATATTTTCCTTATAGCAGAAAATATTTCTAGTAAAAATGGACGGGATCGGTTAAAGACCACGACAACTTAGATATAAGACAAGTTTAAAAGGATCGTAGACTATAATAATAAGTTGTAACTTAGCAAAGAAAGGTTTTGAATCAATGATATTTCACGTATCAAGTTTTATTGTAAGAGGAACATTTTTGTTTTAACGGGCGGTGCCACTTGTTATATAGAAAAGTATTTATCTGAAATGAAATGTGCAATTGAAGCTCACGCTGAGTATATAATGTTCGGTTACACCGAACTTAGACACCTTTACTTGTTTTCTATGAATTTCGCCCCTTTAAAAAGATTCAAAGGGGCACCTTGAAAACCTTCTCCCGAAAATTGTATCTCTGTTGGTTACACTTAAGTTGTGCGTGCAATGAGCTTGATGTTCAGTGTACCAAAGCAGCTGATGGTTACGTATACGCCGTGGTTGCATATACTACAATTTAATTGAAATGCCAAATTATGCTCTTTTTCGTTTGCTTTAACGACCAATGGTTTTTTTTGCACTACATTGACTTTTTGGGAACCCTGCAAATGTTTATTTAAAGTTTGTTCTTTAAACTGTTATTTTTAGTTCATTCTTTCCACCAAAAACTTCAGCAATCGTATGAGAGCCCTCTAATACGAAGCGTGCCATCAAGTGGCAGTGAATTTTAATGTACATATGTATGAGACCTTTTGTATTAAATTCACTGTACTGGCAGTATTTTGAATATACTACGTGGATATGTATTTTGGAAATCAAATCGTTTGTATTATCAAATATTTACAGTTGTTTAGTTTGCTAAGTGTTATCTGTTAGTGATTGAAGCACATGCGCATATCTAATGCAATAATATTTGTGAAGTGAGAAACTTGTAATTAATATGAAGCGTGTTTATCTGTTGTTGATTAGTCAAAGTCGTGTGAATGCTTGTAATGTAATTGTGTAATTGATAATTGTGAGTAGTACAAGCTGGGAACGTATGTTTGTATATATGATCTAATCGATTTTGAATATTATTAGATAAAATAAACGACCCAACGAATTTGTCCTGTCCGATATATAGATGAACAAATAACGAAAATATCCTGCCCGAAAATATTCTTCCCTGCAATGTTTTTACTCTTCCAGTTAACATAAAAATATTTCAGCTACTGCAAAAAAAATTGTATCATCTTCAGAGATACCCTCCTCTCTCCATGTCCCTCTTTCCTTCGTATCTTCTCTGTTTTACTTTCTCGAGTTTTTCCCTCCTCTATTCTCACTTCCTTTCCTCAACATCACTCCATTTTTCTTCATCTCCCTCCCTTCTCTTGCTTCCTTTTTTCTATTTTCCCACGCACTCTCTCATTGTTATATCCATTTCTTCCTTTCTTACTCCCAATTTATTTCCTTTCCCTCACCCTCTCGGTATTATCTTCCTCTTCTCTCCTTCCCTCTCAAGTTAGCCACCCCCCCTCCCCTCAATATCTTATTTTCCTTCTTCTCTTACTCTACCCAAAGCTTTTCGTATAACACCATCTTCGATCTTGAGTTACAAAGTTGCCAACTGTTTTTGCATTAGTTTTTATATATAAAATGAACCTATTCGAAAGGCTGCTCAACACTAAATTCCAAACAAGTCGCAAGTAAACTGATCAAAGCTTTGCTACTTTTGTTACAAAAAAAATTTCATAGATATAAGGGGTTTCAAAGAGGAACACCTTTAGTAAAATTTTAGCAAATCGCTCCATTTACAAGCGTGTTTCGAATTGGCCAGCCTCTGGTCTAATTTCCGTAAATAAAAGTTTCCCAAATAATAATCAAGTCAAGGAAGAAAGCCTGCATATTTCAAGTAAACCGCATCAAGATAAGAAAGGAAAGATAAGAAAGAGAACGGCCCAAATTGTAAATCTACAGCATATCCAAATCCAATTCAATACCCACTCAAAATTTCATCAAAATCGGTTCAAAAGTTAAGTAGAAGTTCAGTCTCAAAACACATGTACAGAGGAAATAATATACAAAAATTAGCCGGTTCCTGGTTCACTTCCCGCAAACAAAAGTTTCTCAAATTAAGAGCAAGTCACGAAATTACCCCTTCACCGAGTGTGAAGCAAATTGCACCATATACTATTTCATTAAGAAGAGATCGGCACCTGGCCCATTTCCGATATTTGTTGTAAAAAAAGCCATGCCTATTATCGTTCTAAGTGCAAAATATATAACTGTGCACGTTATTCCTTGGTGTGGTTTAAGCGTGATTATCCGACCCTGTACAGACTTTCATATTCATATGTAGAGATATACTACAATATTTACTTCCGTTTTCCGGGTTCTTAAAAATATATTGTACTATAAACTCAAATTAAACAAGTAAGGAAGGCTAAGTTCGGGTGTAACCGAACATTAGATACTCAGCTGAACCATTTAGCAAAATGAACTTAGGGAGATATTGCCATAAAGGTGGACCAGGGGTGTCTAGAATGCGTTTGTACGATATGGGTATCAAATGAAAGGTGTTAATGAGTATGTTAAAAGGGAGTGGGCCTATGTTCTATAGGTCGACCCCTTTTCGAGATATCGATAAATATGTGGACCAGGGTGACCCAGAACATCTGTCGGATACCGTTAATTTATTCATATATGTAATACCACGAACAGTATTCCTGCCAAGATTCCAAGGGCTTTTGATTTCGCCCTGCAGAACTTTTTCATATTCTTCTACTTAATATGGTAGGTGGCAAACCCATTTTACAAAGGTTTTTTCTAAAGTTATATTTTGCGTCAATAAACCACTCCAATTACCATGTTTCATCTCTTTTTTCATATTTGGTATAGAATTATGGCATTTTTTTAATTTTCGTAATTTTCGATATCGAAAAAGTGGGCGTGGCATAGTCGGATTTCGGCCATATTTTATACCAAGATAAAGTGAGTTCAGATAAGTACGTGAACTAAGTTTAGTAAAGATATATCGATTTTTGCTCATGTTATCGTGTTAACGGCCGAGCGGAAGGACAGACGGTCCACTGTGTATAAAAACTGGGCGTGGCTTTAACCGATTTCGCCCGTTTTCACAGAAAACAGTTATCGTCATAGAATCTATGCCCCTACCAAATTTCACAAGGATTGGTAAATTTTTGTTCGACTTATGGCATTAGAAGTGTTCTAGACGAATTAAATGAAAAATGGTGGAGCCACGCCCATTTTGAAATTTTCTTTTTTTTTGTATTTTGTTGCACCATATCATTACTGGAGTTGAATGTTGACATAATTTACTTATATACTGTAAAGATATTAAATTTTTTATTAAATTTTGACTTAAAAAAAAATTTTTTAGTAATAGGATTAACGTTCCTGCCAAATTTCATCACGATATCTTCAACGACTGCCAAATTACAGCTTGAAAAACTTTTAAATTACCTTCTTTTAAAAGTGCGCGGTGCCCCGCCCATTGTCCAAAATTTTACTAATTTTGCGTCATAAGGTCAACGCACCTACCAAGTTGCATCGCTTTATTTGTTTTAGATAGTGAGTTATCGCACTTTTCAGGTTTTTCGAAATATTCAATATCGAAAAAGTGGGCGTGGTTGTAGTCGGATTTCGTTCATTTTAAATAGCGATCTGAGATGAGCGCCCAGGAACCTACATACCAAATTTCATCAAAATTTACTCAACTTATCGTGTTTACGGACGGACCGACATGGCTAAATGAATTTCTTTTTTCGCCCAGATATTTTGACATATAGAAGTCTATATCTATCTCGATTAGTTTATGCCGTTACGGATTACCGTTTTGCGAACAAAGTTAATATACTCTATGAGCTCTGCTCAGCTGTGTATAAAAATAAATAATTAAATAAAAGTAGTGCCGTAATGTACCTAAGAGAATGCTTTAGCGGAACATTCTGAAGTTGTTCCGAATTTTTTCCGATTAAATCTCGATATGTTAACGAAAGTGTACCAAAGTAGTCCCAAAGTAGTACTACAGCTCCAGCATGATCCATTTACTTTCAATTGATTTAACTGACATGTCTTTTTCTTATGGTCCATGTTTCATTGCATAATTCGATGTGTCCTTATTTTAAGGGAAATAATTGTTAGTCCAGCTTTTACTGCTACGCTTTTATTCACTTTTAAAACAAACACACTTTTATCGCCTGCCTTAAATTAAGAACAAGAAAATAAATGAATTCAAAAATTTTTGAAATGGGTGTGGCACACCCGCTCGTTTAACCAGTAATTTTTTCACGTTTGGGGAGCCAAATTTTATACATGTATCTTTCCCTATAATTCCCTAACAAAAAACGGACGAAATCCAAAAGATTTAAAAAAAATATCTTGACGCATATAATAGTCAATATCTTTCTAGAAACATAAATTAATATCAATACTGATTTATTTCAAAAACACGATTACAACAAGAAATTGGAAAAATCAAAAATATTCGAAAATGGGCTTGGATAGGTCGCTTTATGTTTCGAGGGCAATAACTTTAAGACGAATTAACCTAGGTTTCATGAAAAAACTCGGATAATTATTAGTGTAAACACTGAAAGTAAATGACTGTACGATAGGAGCTTTCAGCTGAGTATAAATGCTTGGAATTATGGATGGCTCGAGAAAAAGGTGCTCCAGAAAAGTTATGGCAATTTCCTTGATGCCGGCGTCGAGTTTCAGAGTTATATAACGATGAGCTGTATGAGCTTTAAACAGATATGATTACAGTGCAAGGAATAAAAGCCCAAATGTTTCGCAGGCTAGATCAAGATAGGCAAGTGGACGAAGAAGCTTTGGCTAAGAAGGTATTTAAGTCGAATCCCACATATTTGGAAGCAGAAGAAGGCCGTTAGTTATCGCAAAACAGGGATAGCTCGTGATTTTTTATGAAACGGCTTAAGTTGACTAGGCGGTTGAGCTCCCATCGATGATGTCTTCATTTTGAGCTTGCGAAGCTCTTAAATTTCCTCGGTTGCCCATTTGAGCTCTGAAGTATGTTAGAGCTCTGTAATATAGTTTTGGTTTTTTTTTCAACCATATGAACGAAGTACAGAGCAACTTAAGACCAAAATAATTACGTATCTGTATTAGAAATCATATGACAAATAACAAGTTAAGATCAAGTTAAACTGGCCGGTCGGAGAGGACTTTACATAGATTGAATAAGTCTAGAAACTAAAAAAATCCTATCAAAAAGTAGTGCCTATATTATAAAATAACTTCGTTCTCTTGCCAAATACCATAAGCTTTCTAGCGAAAAGCAAAATATTGTAACGAATTTGCTGCAAATCCTTTATTTGCAATCCTCTGCTAAGTTCGAATCACTAAACTGTTGAATAAATAACTCCAATATTGAATAATGGAAAAATGGCCTTTATTAAAGTACTTCACAATAACACTTATACTTTGCTACTCGCTGGCTTAATAACCAAACTGATTGATAACTCAAATCAAACTCTACTATTGGCCGCCAGATCGCGTGCTTAATCAATAACTGATTGATAGCTCAACTCAAACTGAATTACAGCGCCTCTACATCTGTCGCCTTTTATACTCTTTGGTTTCCTCGTTCGCCTCTTCTAGACGCTTTCAAAATCTACTAGTCCAGTATCTCTCAAACTTCTCAGCTGTAACTACAATTGCACGATTTTATAGCTTCTCTCATACCCCATGCTTGAATGTGTGAGCGACACTTCCACAATTATAATTGCCTACATTTAGGAGCATCTCAAATAAGATGTCTGCATATGGTTGTGCCTTGCTTCTTAGCTGCGTGTACCTACATATGTGTAGACATAATGATTGATTCGTTTATGTAGACACATAATGATTGAATCGGCTGCCTTATATATGTGTATACATGATTTGATTATTGACGTAAATACTGCTTAGCATCGCCTTAGTGATGGTATAGCTTAGTGATGCTAATATCCGTGACAATATGTTCAATTTTTTCATCTTCCTACCCGCACTACTTCATCTGCTATTACTGACCAAGCATAAATGCATGTGACCCCAGTAGCCAGTGTCCATTCGAAATATCCGTCCGGAGTCTACAGTCCTCCCTTTTTTAAGATGGAATAATTCTGTTAGTCTAAGGTTTTAAGACCTATACATAATATTTGACACTGAAGATCCCAGTGCTTTGGTCCACGCCTTTTCCACCTGTTCGATTATGTTCATATCTCGCCTTTTCTAAATCTCGCCTAATCTAAATGGGACGTCTACGGAGCAAGCTTCGAGGTCTGAGTTTAGCTAGTTCATCGGCTTTTTCATTCCCGTCTATCCCCAGATGACCTGGGACACAATTAACATTTATGCTTCTCCCTATAACGATTCTTTCCATGTTATTACAAGGTAGAAAAAATTTAATACTTTAGAAGCTCGTTTTTTGTGACTTGAAATTTTTCTAAATTACTTTTAACTTGTATTTGTGTTAGCGCAGATTTACATTTATAAGCAATTGCCATCAAAAACTGTTATTGGCCAAATCTTAAACCAAAAAAATAATACAAATGTCGTATCCTTTTTTATTTCGCTCGTTATTATACCTTTCATGAAAATGAAATGGTATATTAATTTCGTCACGAAACCGAAAATTGTAAGTCCTTAAAGGAAAATAGACAGACCCACCATTAAGTATACCGAAATAATCAGGTTGAAGAGCTGAGTTGATTTAGCCATGTCCGTCTGTCCGTCTGTCTGTTTGTATGCAAACTAGTCCCTCAATTTTTGAGATATCTTGATAAAATTTGGTGAGCGGGTGTATTTGGGTGTCCGATTAGACATTTGTCGGAACCGACCGGATCGGACCACTATAGCATATATCCTCCATACAACCGATTTTTCAGAAAAAGAGAATTTTTGTAATATCTTACCCAATTTAACAGATTGAAGCTTCAAGCTTCACCATATACTTTCGTATATTGTACATATTGTTGCCTGAAAAAAATGATGAGATCGGTCGTATATATAGTATATATCCCCCACAACCGATTGTTCAGATAAGGAACTTTTCGTAATTACTGCCCTATTTTAAGAGCTAGAGGCTTCAACTTTCAACGAATGCTTACGTCTATAGCATATATTGTTGTTTAAAAAAATCATAAAGATCGGTGGTATATATAGTATATATATATAGATATATATAGATATATTTTCGCAATTTTAGCCCCATTTTAACAGCTACAAGCTTCAAATTTCACCGAATACTTACGTATATAGCATATATTGTTTTCGGAAAAAATCATAGAGATCGGTTGTATATATAGTATATATCTCATACAACCGATTGTTCAGATACGAAACTTTTGCGCAATTTCTTCCCCATTTTAACAGCTACAAGCTTCAAATTTCACCGATTGCTTACGTATATAGCATATATTGTTTTCGGAAAAAATCATGGAGATCGGTTGTATATATAGTATATATCTCATACAACCGATTGTTCAGATAAGAAACTTTTCGCAATTTCTACCCCATTTTAACAGCTATAAGCTTCAAATTTCACTGATTGCTTACGTATATAGCATATATTGTTGTCTGAAAAAATCATAGAGATCGGTTGTATATATAGTATCTATCTCATACAACCGATTGTTCAGATAAGAAACTTTTCGCAATTTCTACCCCATTTTAACAGCTATAAGCTTCAAATTTCACCAGATTGCTTACGTATATAGCATATATTGTTGTCTGAAAAAATCATAGAGATCGGTTGTATATATAGTATATATCTCATACAACCGATTGTTCAGATACGAAACTTTGCGCAATTTCTTCCCCATTTTAACAGCTATAAGCTTCAAATTTCACCGATTGCTTACGTATATAGCATATATTGTTTGTCTGAAAAAATCATAGAGATCGGTTGTATATATAGTATATATCTCATACAACCGATTGTTCAGATAAGAAACTTTTCGCAATTTCTACCCCATTTTAACAGCTATAAGCTTCAAATTTCACCGATTGCTTACGTATATAGCATATATTGTTGTCTGAAAAATCATAGAGATCGGTTGTATATATAGTATATATCTCATACAAACGATTGTTCAGATAAGAAACTTTTCGCAATTTCTACCCCATTTTAACAGCTATAAGCTTCAAATTTCACCGATTGCTTACGTATATAGCATATATTGTTGTCTGAAAAAATCATAGAGATCGGTTGTATATATAGTATATATCTCATACAACCGATTGTTCAGATACGAAACTTTGCGCAATTTCTTCCCCATTTTAACAGCTATAAGCTTCAAATTTCACCAATGCTTACGTATATAGCATATATTGTTGTCTGAAAAAATCATAGAGATCGGTGGTACATATATTATATACCCCATATAAACTGTATTTTTTGCCCCTTTTTTTACGGCTAGAAGCTTCAAAATTAAAAACATTTCATCAAATAGTTACGTTTACGTCATATATTGTTGAAATGCGTGATTCGTAGTCATAGTTTTTACACGCAGACCACAAAAAACCTGAAACTTTGCATCCTCACATAAAGTACCTACCTATTTTTTATTTTATATTTGTCTTAAAAATCGTTTAGGTATGTAGACCTGTTCACTAGATATTTCTTATCTTATACATCCGATTATTCGGAGATTACGAACGGGATAAGTTTATTGTTCAGCCCCATTCATGAAAGGTATGAAGTCTTCGGCATAGCCGAAGACAGTCCCGTCCTTACTTGTTTTTCTTTGTTTTTGGTTCATAATTCTATCCAAAAAATAAATACAATAAATACAAGGCGTGACATACCTCCGAAAAGATTTGGGCCAAACTTCATACGTCTATCTCCAAAACGAAAATGTTGTAAACAAAAGTTTCTGGGAAAACAAACAATTTTGTTAAACAACTTAGTTCTGCTGGTTTTGTTTTCCAGCTGAAACGTTTTTTAAACAAGCAGTCAGCTCTGCTCTTTTAATTTGGTTTTGTTTTCCAGTTGAAACTTTTTTCTAAACAAACAGTCAAAATTTTGAAGTTTTAGAAAAAAAAACGCCCAATAAAATCTATAACTCTTAAGATCTTTAGATTTTTTTAGATAATTATTCCAATGAAAATTTATGATAAGAAAATTATTCAGTCACTGAAATAAATTTTTTTTTAATTAAAATAAAATATCTTTGTTCGTGAATAACCAACAAAAAAATTATATAGCATTTATTCGTTATTCGAATAAACTTTGCTCAACACTGCTTCACTCGATGTGCTCTAACACCACGACTGACAACTAAGCAATTCACATCGATTGCAGAAGCCGCTTCATCACAAGGCGCCATAAATAAATTCATGTGGTTCAATGTGAGTGTGCATTACACTTTGAATGCACAATTTCACTATTGTTTACAATTTCGGGGTCAGCTGTGCTTAAACCAATAGCTGACCACTAAAATGCTTTGGGCGAGGGCGTGATGTAGTTACGAGACCACAAAACTCCAACTGACACCAACAGCAAATGTTTAGCACACGGCCTTATCTCAGCTTGAATTACAAAAAAGCAAAAACAAATATAGAAAACAAAAAAAAACATAAATAAATAAAACTTACCGTTGTCTGTTCTACTAATTAGTATGTGCTGGAAGTTTTATTAGCTGTTTTGCTGGTATGCAATTGAGAAATTAAATTTAATGAGTTTCAAAGAAATTTATTTCAACGTTGCACTAAGCACAAGTATTAAGCTGGGTTATGCGGCACAAGTACTTTTTATAAATTCAACTTTTTCAATTTTCAAATATGGTTTTTAATTTTGTAAGCCGGCACTTTTTTTAGTGTTGCAAATAATTTGTTTAAATATTTTTTTCATTGCTTTGGTGTTCGCGTTTGTCATTTATATGTTTTTGACTTTTTATTCCAAAACAGTATCATGTACATACGTATTTTCTATTCATACTAATAAGCAAGTTTTCAATTTCAATAAAATGTGCTTTCACCTGATTTGTTTAACTTCAATAAATAATATATTCATTTGTTCATATATATTTTTTGTTTGAATTATAAGCTCTGCACACTCTTTGAGTTTTATTCGCTGTAATTAGAACCGCACACACCGAAATCCAATGTTTATCTGAAACTTATCACTTGCCGTGCCTTTCTTTTATGCTTTCACAGTAAACAAGTTGTAGGCATCGTATTGACACATACATACATATTTATATGTGTGAACACTCCTTTCGTGTTTGTGGATTTGTTATACTCAAAATATATTCCACATTACTTGTACCACCATGGCGGAACGATACAAGGTGGCAGCATGGGACAGCTGATTATAATATTTTTTTATTTTATTTGATACATCAACTTCCAGCGCAGTAGGATTTTGACATTTGTCATCGAATTTACAAAAACAAAGTACATGGAATTTTTATTTATGTTTGCAGGTATGTCACCATGCTGCCACCTTGTATCGTTCCGCCATGCGTACCACAGCGAATCTAATGAAAGGAATGCTCAATATGAATTAAAAGAGAGTCGAATTACAAAAGAAGAGAGCTGTCAGGCAAGACTTGAAAACAACTCTTAGCAGACTGCAAGAAATAAAAAATGAGCTCGGGGTTCCCACTTGAACTATGTGAGTTTAAGTAAGGTTAATTGGTGTGACAAGTTTTAAGTTCGACTTATTTAAAACAGGGAAAGACGAGCGGCAGAGCAGTGCACATAGAAATGAAAAATTCACAGTAAAGTGATAAAATAAAAATGAGTTTTCATACATTTTAACAAATTTTTATTAGAATTTTTTTCTTTTCATTTTATCACTTCGTAAAAAGCGAATTGTTGAAGAATGATGACCAAAGCAGTTCAACCCCTATACACTTCTATCACTTTTGTGTTTGTTTTATTCTGAAGAATAGGCATAGATACAAATTCACAATTTGAAGATAAACAAAAATTTTTATAGCACTCCCATATGCCTTCACATATATTTTCAATTCATATGAAAGTGCCTGAATTTCATATGAAAATGCAAAGGAGAAGCACTTCCATACGAAGCCAAAGCACACAGGTATGATATTCAAATTTACACTAACACCAAGTGACACCAAACAATTTTTCAAAAATATTGTAGCTTTGAGCATTTTTTAATTTAAAATTTATTCATTAAGGGGACAATCAAAACTCTTTACACATTTAAAATATATATTTTTTTCTTGTATTTAAAAAAGTTTCAGTAAGCATATAATTTTTTATATGTATTGTTATTTGCACTTCAATATAAACATTTTTGAAAAGCCTTGATTATGACAAAAAGCATTTTTACTTCCTGTATATTAGGTCGGTTGAATGTTTGTCCGCTTTTCATACAAATCTTGCTATCGATTTTTAAGTAACTTCTGATCGAGCTACAAACGTGAAACTTTACACACTAAGGTTAGAACACCGTGACAATGCAACAAAAGGAAAAAAATCCGTTAGGTGGCGCACGGATCGAAATAGTTAGGTAAGAATTTGAACATTTTCAAACCAGCTTTTAAGTAACTTCTCGATGAACTAGAGACTTGAAATTTCAAACATAATTCAGAGGTCGATGACAGCCGATGACACGATACAACAAGATTCGATAGGGGGCGCACGGGATCAGATATTCAGAAAAATCAAAGGGAACGGAGGGAATTTTGGGATTGAGTTTTATGTAACTTCTCATTGAGCTACAACTGTAAAACTTCACAGATAGGATAAGACGCAGAGAAAATTTAAGAAAAGGAGAAAAAAATTCCGTTAGGTGGTGCACGGATCGAAATATTTAGATAACAATTTGGAAATTTGAAACCGGGTTTTAAGTAACTCCTCGATGAGTTAAGGCTAAAAATTTAGAGCTTAATTCAGCGGTCGATGACAGCCGATGACACTATACAAAAAGTTTCGCTAGTGGGCAACCGGACTGAGATATTTAGAAAAATCAAAAGGGAACGGAGGGAATTTTGAGATTGATTTTTATGTAAGTTCTCATTGTGCTACAAGCGTAAAACTTAACAGATAAGTGAAGACACCCAAAAATGTAAAAAAAGAAGAAAATAAAAATAAAATAAAAAAATGTTAAGCACTTCCTTTATATAAATTGACAAAAATCAGCGAAAAATGTCTCCTTATATAAAGATATATTCTAGTTAAACTTTGACTTTTAAAGTTTGACATAGAAATTGCAAAAATATTTATGAGAAGTACGAATATAAAGGTGGAGCGCAATTGCTTGATTTATAATATCTCTTTTTCTACCAACTTTCCAATCAAAGCATCGTGCGCTCTTCTTTTATATTTTTACTTCTCATAAATATTTTTGCAATTTCTATGTCAAAATTTAAAAATCAAAATTTAGCAGGAATATGCCTTTATATAAGAAGACATTTTTCGCTGATTTTTGTCCATTTATATAAAGAAAGTGCTTAAAATGTTTTTATTTTATTTTTATTTTAAATCAACTTAATTTGTCACTTTATTTGAATTTTTTTAAATTTTCACTTGTATTCTAATTGTGGAAAAAAGACCTTTTTGAAAAATTCAACAATAACGCAGCGTTGAAAATATCGAACAACTAAGGCGAAAACTAAACACCAACCCACAAATCCAAGGTGCTATGCTGATCGGCTGCATTCCAATGGAACCTTCCCGATACCCTGTCGCTCGGAAAGTAACGATGGCCTTACTGCTGTAGTGGCACTGCTGTGACAGACGGTTGTGTTCCCATATTTAATATTAGACCGCTGAACCGCTCAATATTATATGTTAATAAGGAGGATGAAGGAGGTTCTACCATAGGTCAAGGAATACAAACGCGGTATAAGCTATGCATCTTACTCGGAGAGCGAAGGTAGGGGCGAGTCAACCAGCTCCTCCGTGATGGAATAGCAGGTGAATCCAAACAGTGAGGTACTAAGTGCAGCCCTAAGAATTGTCCAACGCAGTGGTCGACCAAACAGACCTGTAGAGACCACTTGCGGGTAGCAGTAGGTTGAAGATAGTTGAAGAATTTTTCTGCGAAAAACTCTAGGTCCTGGAATCCGTACAAGAAGGAAGAAGCATCGGGCGGCAGAATGAAGAGGCAATGTTCAGCTTAAAGCGACAAGCCTGCTTTCAAGAGGCAGAAAGGACTAATTCCCAGCGCCACAAGGGAGGCCAGATACATAAACAAGACAAGTGGGTCTAAAGCTGTCGGATAAATGGAAGTCAAAGGCGAGGTTGGAAGTACCTTGAAAGCAACAGCCTGAAAATCTTCAGGTCAGAAAGGAGACATGAAAAAGAGAAGATAAACCAAAGGAGGTAACGCTAAGATTTCGGTTTTCTCGAGGGAGTCAACACGAGGTGATACTAACACTCCGGGTGTCCCCCAGGGGAGGAGTGAGGCGCCGAAATAGTCACAGACTGTGGCGCTGGTAGCAATTCTTTTGGACCCATATTTATTGAGGGGTGGGGGGCTAAAGAAAGAGAGCATATCAGTTTAAGGCCCAAGATGATATGGGAAGAATTATGTAAAGCCCATTCAATTTTTAATTAGACGGGCTAGTACGGTGTAGAGATGATAACGTGCGACAACGTCGCGAGGAATTTGTTCCAAGCATCCAAAAGCGAGGCACGTAAGCACGAATTGGGATGGGGGTGAGAGCGCAGATCTCCACGATGCTAAAATTTAAAGGAAGGGTACCATGCATGATGAAGCTGCGCCTTCAGTCTCATTCTGCTGATTGGTAAATTTTAGTTTTGTCGAGCGTTGTGCGCATTGAAGGCTTAGATATAGCACGGTCTTCACTCCCAATACTTGGTGCCGTATACATGTTTACACATCTAGATCGCTTGAATCTGATTACACGCCGAGGTAATATAAGGTTTGTCCACCAATTTGCACACGTCCGGCTTATTTAAACTTGACGAAATCCATCTAAGACTGCTTTTGCTAACGTACTCGCATTCAGCATTGACTTCGAAAGGGACATTTAATCTGAAGCTATCTGTCTTGTCGAAAATGGCCACCAGCAAAAAAAGACTGCTAATCTACTTCACCACCCTCTCTGGTCTGCAAATCTGCACAGCGATATACAAGTTCTGAGGTTGATCAAATTACTTTTGTTGTTTTTTTAGCTGTTTCAGTTAGAAAACTAAGAAAAAACGCAAGAAGTCTGGATCGGATTTATTTTATTTTTAGCTGCTTAGTTTAACTCTAACAGATTAGCAGAACGAAAAATTACACTAAAGATGTCAAAATTTCATGACTAGCTCATGCTTACACCAAATTTGAAAAAGGATGACTGGAAATTAGTTAATATTTCTTCAAAAACTAAAATGTTTACGACCTGATAGGGGCTTGAATCTATGCCGCATTCAAAATTTGTGTTTACCTCAACAGCCAGTTATACAACAATAGCGCCCAACGTGGGACGCGATCTCACTACTTTAGGAGTCTCAGGCCCTTCAAACTGAGCTACCCAAAGTTTTCACCAAAGCACACGTCACCCTCGCCTTATTAGAACAGTCATTATCGCCCACACAAACAACAGTTATACTGCAATCGTGCCAGCCAGAAGGTGCAAACCTACGATTCTCATTTAAAGAATTTATTTTCCACATTGCAACTGAGCTGCTAGTTATGCAACAATTGATTGCAATTTTGGCTTGCCTATATCACTTAGCCTCGCTTTTCTGGATGTGTAAGAGAGTACCTCATTAATTTTGTCATTTACATAGAATGAGTCAAATTAGAGATATGCAATGTAGCATGTCAAGTTTCACTTACATTTTTCTGATCTCACCTATGTAGGTGCGCTGTTTTCTAAAACTCTAGAAATCGAATAAAGATTTGAATCAAAATTCTTATCTTAAATAAGTTGCAAAGATGCAAATACTTCACATTAAGAGAACGTCACTCTCTTTTGTTTACCTCCCTTTCAATTTATCTAATGCATTTCCCTCCATTTCGCAGTTTTCTCTCGTTTTTCGCTTATCAATACTACATCGCCTTACAGAGGTGGATTTCATTTTTATCTACAAAGACGTTTATTTTTATTTTTATAAAACTGAAAATACTAGAAAAATCGTACAACACACATGCAAATATATTTCTTGTTTACACGAATCAGCTGCTCAATCTACGATAAGACGAAGAAAGCACATACACACACAAAATTATCATGCTATCATGTGATATAGGGAAGAGATTTCGGAGTACATGAAGATACATGTGTATGGCCAGCGTTGACAGATTGACGAGGCCGTCCTCATTTTGACGATTCTCAACTAGAATTACGCTTGGACGATTTTGTAATGAAAAATGACGATTTAAGACTGCCTCTAATATTTCCTAGGAAGAAAAAGTCAAATTTAAACAAGATTGTATAATTTTTATAGTGAACTGTATGATCAAATTAAAAAGCGTTTTGATTTTAACAATAGTGTACAATATTGTACAAAACTTAAGTTACATGGATCCCGAAGAAGTTGTTCTTTGCATCTGGTCTTGCAACATTCTTCACACACAACAGATCAGAAAATTGTTCAGGATATTGATAGCGAGTATAGATAATTGAAGTTTTTAGAATTTAAGACATATTTTGAAGACATTTTAAGGTTCCCCCAGAGGTTTTTTGGAAAACTATTTCTACTACCAAAATAGCTGAGTCTACATACGCTGCAATTGTTGCAGATGTAATGTGCTTGTCATACTCATCAGCGAATGTAGAACGAATTTTTCTAAAAAAATTTAAACAAAATAAAATTAGAAACCGTCTGGAAACTGATACATTAAAGGAATATTGCTGGCTCAAGATTACAATTTTTGTTGTTATATCGGCCTACTGACTTGTAAGATCGCTTGTTCGAATCGAGCTCAAGGCCTAACAATAATTATTTTATCTTATTATTGTTATGATACATTTTGTCTTAAATGAAAAAATGTTGTATACCTTTCATGAACATGAAATGGTATATTCACTTTGGTCCGATGTTTGAACCTTTGAGAAATATAGGAGATAGGCTCACCATTAAGTATACCGAATTGATCAGGGCAACGAACTGAGTTGATATAGCCATGTCCGTCTGTCCGTCGCCTCCCGTCGTCTGTCTGTTTGAACGCAAACTAGTCCCTCAAATTTTGAGATATCTCAATGAAATTTGGCACAAGGATGAATTTTTGTATTATATTAGACATTTGTCGGATCCGGTAGGATCGGACCACTATAACATATATCTCCCATACAACCGATCGTTCAGATAAGACGATTTTGGTCATTCCTGCCGCAATTTAGAAAGTATAAACGTGAAACTCGGTGAAATATATTCTAATGTATCATAGAAGATATCCTGAAAAAATCACTTTGATCGGACTATATATAGTTATATCCCATACAACCGATCGTTCAGATAGAAAGACTTTTGGCCATTTCTCCCTTAGTTTCCAATATAAAAACGTGAAACTTGGTTATATATATTCTAATATATCTATCATAAAAGATTTCCTGTAAAAATCATTTGGATCGGAGCTATATATTGTGACGAATATTAGCAGCACTAAGGGATAATATCATCTCTAAGCCGATGCCAAGCAGTGACTTGTATGCACATCAATAATTCAATCATTATGTCTACACATATGTACGTACCCGCAGCGGAGAAGCAACGCACGACCACATGCATAAATCTGAAATACTCCCGAAAGTATGCAATGGTTGTACAAGTGTCGCTCACACATACAAACACATGCAAATATCTTATCTGAGATGCTCCCAAATTGCAATTATAATTGTGGAAGTGACGCTCACAAATACACGCGCATATGAGAAGCTATACACGTGCATCTGTAGTTATAATTTTATAGCTGATAACTAACTAGTAAGTTCTGGAGATGGAAGCGCCTAGAAATATGTGAACGAGGAAACCACACAGAATAAAAGCAGCAACAGTAGAGGCGCGAAAATCAGTTTCATTTAAGCAAGCTATTGGTTGTGAAGTATCAGTGTTATTCTGAAGTACTTTAATAAGGCCATTTTGCATTATTAAATATTAGAGTTATTTATTCAACAGTTTAGCGATACGAACGTTAGTAGAAGGTTGCGAATAAGAGGATTTGCAGTAAAATCGTTACAATATAATATATATCCCATACAACCGATCGTTCAGATAAGGGGGTTTTTTGCCATTTTTTTATATTTATCTTAAAATCGTTTAGGTATGTACATCTGTTCACTATATATTTCTTATCTTATACAGCGCATTATTTGGAGATTACGAATGGGATGAGATTATTGTTCAGCCCCATTCATGAAAGGTATGAAGTCTTCGGCACAGCCGAAGACAGTCCCGTACTTACTTGTTTTTAATTAAATTATAACAGAAGAAAGAAAAAAAAATTATCATAACAATAATAAGAAGAAATAATTATTGTTAGAGCTGGAGCTCAAGATTATTTAAAATTAAATAACTTTTCCTGTCATAATATTGAACCGTAAATAAATATACTAAAAAATTATCGCGAAAATGCTAACAAAGAAATGAAATAGACTGAAAACAAGTACCTTTTATCTGTAATACAAAATTTATCTTTTAAGACATTTTTGTCATTTATAAAATAAAACGAAATAAATTAAAAAGGCTTTTATATGTTATATGTGGCAACAAGAAATAACAACCAAAGACAATTTTCCGGAAAGCCCTTTTAAAGATAATATTGTTGAATGAAACCGGCGATCCTGGTAATAACCCAATTTCGTCCTAAATCGACTTTGGTTGTTGCCATAGATATGATGATTTTTGACGATTTTTGGGCGGCGTTTGACGACTTGGAAAAAAATATAAACGATGCATATGGATAGGTCACTGTGTTTTACAGCTGATGTCTCTCATTTACTCGGCTATGGGCATAAGAAGTGCAAATATGTGCAAAATCAGTCAATACGAACAGCATCATCATTGTAAACTGACAAACTGACAAGACTAACACCTACTTTCCACTTTGCAAAAATAAAAAAACACTGATACTGTAATCATAAATCCTTATGCAAAGTTAAACCTTTTGATAAACTGTAAACAAACTTCGTGACATTAACAAAAAATGGTATAAAAGTATTCGCTTGAATCTACTACCGTATCGTTTTGTATTGCTGTTGTCATGTGCTATGATGCACCATACGGATGTAAAACGTGTTCCCATACTCGGCTGGCAGGGCACGTGATTGGAAATTTCTCGTTAAATTTACAAAAGTAATTTCCACTGCACAAAAAAAGGAGCAAATTGTCGTAATCTTTGGAAATAACATGCACTACAATCTATTTATCAGTTTTGGAAATCAACTTTGATTAAAGATTGTTCACGGAAACAACTGCAATTTTTTGTTTTCCAAAAACTCAAAACTTTTATTGAGAATTATTCTATAAGCCCTTATTTGTGCATGTATATATAAATATTTCTATATTGGAGAACTTAAAAGAGGAGCTTGCATAAAGTTAAAAATGAAAGAGCTATTTTGTACAGACGTACATTTATTTGTAGACATAAGAAATAACAGCCAAAGTCGAGTGAGTAAAAAATTGTGCGCCGTAATCAGACAGGTTTTCGTGACGTTTTAAACTTTCTAGGTCAATAACCCAATAGCGGTCAACTAATTCCAATCCACAGCCTTGCTATCAGCAGACAGTTAAAAACTCCCAATAACTGCAGCAATTACGAAATTCGGAAAAAAAATTTAAAAATTTAAATTTAAAAGTCATGTACAATTTTTATTTTTCTCTTAAAAAAAATTAGGAAAATTTCAAGTGTAGACAAAATAAGAACCAGATTGATGACTGAAAACTCAAGTTTTCAAATTATTTGTGTTGAACATTTTCTGTTTCACATTTTTAGTTTAATATTGTCAAAACCAAAATAAAAATATGTTTATTTTCATATTTTGGATTGATTGTTTTATAAAAAATAAAAATTATTGTTTTAAAAAATTTGTTTTTTTAATTTCATTTCTAAAAAAAGTAAAACAAATTCATAAGAACTCAATCAAAATCGAGTGTTTTCGAAAACCGGAAAAACTTTGATAGTGCCAAAACGTTGTTAAACCTTAAACTATCATTTTTACATAAACATATTTTTTCTTAAATTAAAAATAAGTTTTGACCAAAGTCAGATAAACACAATGAAACTCGCTTGCTTTTCGAAATTCGAAAACTTATTTTTATCAATAAAAATTCGTTTTTTAAGAAAAGTAAATATTGCTTTTTTTAAACCCGCAAAAAATATAAGAACTCAAAAAAATTTAACAAACAAAAATATATTTTTTCTTTTTGTTTCCAATTACCAAGTTTTTTCTTATTCTTTATTGTGTTTTGTTTTGAAGCTCCGAACAGAAATAAGAATAAGAAAAATGTTTTTAAAATAAAAATATTTACCTTTTTTAATAATACAATTTTGTATAAAATGAACGCAGTACAATTGTTCGCTATCAATGTTTGAAATGTCAAAATTTTCCATACGCCTTCCATATTACATAAATTATATATCAAAAAATAATTGTTAGTCCAGCTTTTACTGCTTCGCTTTTATTCACTTTTAAAACAAACACACTTATCGCCTGCCTTAAATTATAAAAAATAAATGTAAGGCGCGATAACCTCCGAAGAGATCTAAGGCCGAGCTTCTCGTCCAATTTGCGTCGTGCTCCTCTTGATTTTCCCTACAAATTGGCCGGACGGGACCTACATGTTTTATGCCGACTCCGAACGGCATCTGCAAGGCAGATGAGTTTTCACTGAGAGCTTTTCATGGCAGAAATATACTCGGAGCGCTTGCCAAACACTGCCGAGGGGCGACCCCGCTTAGAAAAATTTTCTTCTAATTGAAAAACCTTATTTTCTAAAATTTTGATGTTGCTTTGCCCGGGGTGTGAACCCAGGGCATTCGGTGTGGTAGGCGGAGCACGCTACCATCACACCACGGTGGCCGCCTTAAATTAAGGACAAGAAAATAAATGAATTCAAAAATTTTGGAAATGGGTGTGGCACACCCGCTCGTTTAACCAGTAATTTTTTCACGTTTGGGGAGCCATTACCCGAAGAACAATTGACGTATCATGAAAAAATTTGGTACATGTATCTTTCCCTATAAATCCCTAACAAGAAACGGACGAAATCCAAAAGATTTAAAAAAAATATCTTTGACGCATATAATAGTCAATATCTTCTAGAAAAATAAATTAATATCAATACTGATTTATTTCGAAAACACGATTACAACAAGAAATTGAAAAATCAAAAATATTTGAAAATGGGCTTGGATAGGTCGCTTTATGTTTCGAGGGCAATAACTTTAAGACGAATTAACCTAGGTTTCATGAAAGAACTCGGATAATAATTAGTGTAAAAACTGAAAGTAAATGAACTGTAGGATAGGAGCTTTCAGTGAGTATAAAATTCGGAATTATGGATGGCTCGAGAAAAAAGTGCTCAGAAAAGTTATGGTAATTTCCTGATGCCGGCGTCGAGTTTCAGAGTGATATCACGATATCAGATATGTTACAGTGCAAGGAATAAAGGCCCAAATGTTTCGCAGGCTATATCAGGATAGGCAAGTGGACGAAGAAACTTGGCTAAGAAGGTATTTAAATCGAATCCCACATATTTGGAAGCAGAAGAAGGCCGTTAGTTATCGCGAAACAAGGATAGCTCGTGATTTTTTACGAAACGGCTTAAGTTGACTAGGCGGTTAAGCTCCAATTGATGAAAGATTTCCCCGGTTGCCCTTTTGAGCTCAGAAGTATATTAGAGCTCTGTAATATAGTTTTGGTTTTTTTCAACCATATGAAAGAAGTACAGAGCTACTTAAGACCAAAATAATTACGTATCAGTATTAGAAATCATATGACAAATAACAAGTTAAGGTCAGGTTAAACTGGCCGGTCGGAGAGGACTTTACATAGACTGAACGAGTCTAGAAATTAAAAACGTCCTATCACAAAGTAGTGCCTATGTTATAAAATAACTTCGTTCTCTTGCCAAATACCATAAGCTTTCTATCGAAAAGCAAAACGTGCTCGATCGTTTCTTCCTCCAACCCGCACTACTTCATCTGCTCTTACTGGCCAAGCTTAAAAACATGTGATCCCAGAACCCAGGGTCCATTCGAAATATCCGTCCTGAGTCTACAGTCCTCCCTTTTTCAGGATGGAATAATTATTTTAGTCTAAAGTTGTAAGACCTACACATAATCTTTGACACTTAAGATCCCCGTGCTTTGGTCACGCCTTTTCCGCCTGTTCGATCATGTTCATCTCTCGCCTTCTCTCAATCTCCCCTAATCTAATTGGGACGTCTACGGAGCAAGTTTTGAGGTCTGATTTTAGCTAGTTCATCGGCTTTTTCATTCCCGTGTATCCCCAGATGCCCTGGAACCCAATTAAGATCTATGCTTCCCCTATACCGATTCTTTCCAGGTTATTACAAGGTAGAGATATGTTAATACTTTAGAAGCTCGTTTTTTGTGACTTGAAATTTTTCTTAATTACTTTTAACTTGTATTTGTGCTAGCGCAGATTTACATTTTTAAGCATTTGCCAGCAAAAACTGTTATTGGCCAAATCTTAAACCAAAAAAATAATACAAATATCGTATACTTTCTTATTATGTTTGAAATGTCAAAATTTTCCATCGTCTTCCATATTACATAAATTATATATCAAAAAATCTCTTTTTGAACTTAAAAAAACTTTCAAATTCAAAATCGGCTATTTTTTCATTCAAATTTTGATCTTTTAAACTAGGAAAACAATTTTAAGATTTAAAACACGTTAAAAAATGTACCTACATAAATATATATATATATATATGTTTTTTCAATAAAAAAATTTTACCTTTTCTAAAAAAAAGTTCCGCAAATTCTATGTATGTAAGTTTTTCAAATTATGTATGTTCAATCGGTATTTGTATTGAAATTTGGAAACAAATTTCGAATATTTCAAAAATGTATAAGTTCAGAAAAGTTTCTTTAATAAATCATTTTTTCTCTTTTTATTGAAAAGAATATTATAAAGCAGTCATATGAACACAATTAAAATCAATTCATATAGCATATCAAATTTTTGATACATTTTTTGTATTACATAAAGTAGATATCTTCAAACAGTATTTTTTGTGGTATTCGAAAACACTAGGCTGTCTTTATTAGTCCTGAAAATACACTAAAAAATATTTTTCTAATCTTTTCCCTATGTTGTTATTTTTTTTCGTACTAAAGATAAATAAACGTGTTTTTCACGAATAACACCTTCTACGTAATGCCTTCTTACTTAAGTTCGCGTAAAGTGCAATAAATTGGAGATTACCGGTTAATTGCTATTTAAATTACATTAAACACAGCTACCAAAGTACTTGCATTTAACTCAAATTGGATTAGGTTCAAAGTACTGGGAATTTGTTTACATTTTTAATTGCATACAACTCAGAGACGTGCAACTTACAGTCAATAAACTCATAATCAAATTCTATGTATTAAAACAAATTCGCTTGCACTTTGTTGATTCCGACAACCTTAAATGCAAATGGAGGGACCTGGGCGTATGAGTAATATATTTAAATAAACAGAATGAACTCGTAAACAAGGTAAATTTCAGCTACAAAGTTTCTTCCGTTTTGGGGAAGTTTGATGCAGTCGAATTTCCCTGAAATTAACTTTCATACAATGAAGCTCTCTCTTTCAAGAGCACAATTCTTCTGTTTACCTTTCGGCGTATTTTAATTTACTTATTTTAGGAGCTCTTTGAACAAACTTTCTCGAAAACTTATGATAGGAGCAAGGTAGGGTTTTCAAAGATGTCACTCTTTCAAATTAAGAGATTAAAGAAACAAGAATTAATATTAAAGATATAATATTAAAGGCTAAATAATAAAATAATAATAAAATTATTAAATAGATAATAAGACTAAAGCTAAAAGATTAGAGACTAAAGATTAGAGATAAAATACTAAAGATTAAACATTTAAAATAGCAAATTAAATATTAAAGATTTAAAACTAAAGATCAAAGATACTGATAGAACACTAAAGATTATTAAAGAATAAACATTAAAGTTTAAAGATGTAACGATTTTTCAAAACTAATATATTTAAACATTTAAAATAGACAAATTAATATTAAAGATTTAAACTAAAGATCATAAGATACTGATAGAACTAAGATTAGAAGAATAAACATTAAAGTTTAAAGATAACGATTTAAAATAAGATATGTACAGATTAGAGATAGATTGAAGTTTTAAGAGTATATCTAATGATTCAATAATGAAGAAAAAATTACATTAAAGATAAAGGAAAAAGATTAAAATGAAAGGGTAATGATTAAGGATTAAAGACTAAATACTAAAGTTATGGGATTAAAGATTAAGATTATATATCAAAGACTAAAATTCAACGATCTCAAAAATTAGGAACTAAGGATTAAAAATTGAAGATTAGATGATGCAATGTCGGATAACCTCCGAAAAGATTTTGACCGAGTTTCTCTCTGCAGTTTGCGCCGTGTCTTGTGTGCTTTTGATAATTTTCCTCTACAATGCTCGTGACCTACTGTTTAATGCGACTGCAAACGGCTTTGCAAAGCATAATACCGCATAATTTATTTACATTAATCTCCTGCCACTCCTTGCGGGGTAGGCACTTGTCGTGGTGTGAGGGACTTAGCGAACTCCATAGCTCCCGACTATGAGGCGGAGCTGTTTAGGACTGACATCTACGCCGTTTCGCCTCATAGGAGGGCGGCGGGTGTCGGTGACCAAGAACTGCCAACCCCTAATCCAGGGTGTTATGCGGGACCGTGCCTATTGGACGATTTGCAGCCAGGGGATAAATTCGGCTGTATTCGAACGGAGCCTTCCCGATACCGGGCCATCTCGGGAAGTATTTATGGCCTTACCGCAGTAAGGGGCGCTGCTGTGGCGGACGGTTCTTCCCCGTATATAATACTGGACCGCTGAGCCCGCCTTGTCGGGCAGGTGGTCGTACGACCAAGATGAACAACTCATTACCTGAACGTAATAAGGAGGATGTAAAGAGGAGGACTGAGTCGCAATCCAGGGACGACAAATACGAATTAAGCGATGCGTCGGACTCGGGGAGCGAGAGTAGTGCTGATTCAATGAACTCCGTGTTGGAGAAGCACACAAATGAAAACGGAGTAGAAGAGTGGAGAAGGGTACGGAGCAGAGGAAGTAAAAGAGCTCTCTCGCAGTACCGTGCAGCACTAAGAATTGTACAACGCTTGGGAGCAGTGGTCGACCCAACAGAAGTGGAGATCGAGCGCTTGGAATGGGCCCATGAAGCGGTAGAAGTAGGTCGAAGGCAGTTCAAAAGGTTTGCTGCGAGAAACCCTCGGTTCTGCAACCGGTACGAGGAGGAAGAAGCGTCGAATGGCAGAATGAAGAGGCAACGTTCGGCAGAAGGCGACAAGCCTGCTTTCAAGAGGCAGAAGAAAGGACCAGTCCTAGAGCCGCGAGGCAGGGCAGTCGCATAGACAAGACAAGTAGGCCCAAAGCTGTAAGACAGATGGGTTCCAATAGCGAGGTAGCAATACCTCGAAAGCTGCCAGTCAGAGGGAAGTTCAACTACGGAAGTAGGAGATAAGCCAAAGGGAGATAACGCTAAGACTCGGCTTCTCGGAGGCGCTAAAGGGAGTTAACGCGAAGACTCCGGTGTTCTCGGAGGTTCCAAAGGGAGATAACACTAAGACTCCTGCTTTTCCCGAGAAGATGAGTGATGTGGCAAAGCAGTCACTGAATGTGGCGCTGGTTGATCGTAGCAGTCCGTTCGGACAAATGACTACTGAAAGGTGGAGATCTGTGGAAAGGGAGCTTATTAGCTTAATGCTTAAGATGATGCGGGAACAACCAAGTAAGCCCTTCCAACCTTTGATTCGGGGGGATGGTATAATGGTGTGAAGATGATAGCGTGCGACAACATCGCGAGCTTGCGGTGGCTGGAGGAAGTCGTTCCAAACCTCCAAAGGCAAGGCACGA
Source organism: Eurosta solidaginis (assembly GCA_029619165.1). Classification (NCBI taxonomy): domain Eukaryota; kingdom Metazoa; phylum Arthropoda; class Insecta; order Diptera; family Tephritidae; genus Eurosta; species Eurosta solidaginis. Next base: position 48,511 of record JARSSU010006459.1, read on the forward strand.
AACGCGCGGTTTGAGGTGGTGGATAAAGCGCAAATCCCCACGGTACCAAAAGTTAAGGTATGGATACCATGCGTGATGAAGTCGGAGGATACACTGCGACTTCTGCAGAATCAGAATCCGAACATACCGACACAGGATTGGAAGGTACTTACTGTATCTCGGCCTACCGAGGATGGTCAGTTCTACATCTTCCAAATAAACAAGCAGGCGCGAGGATATTTTGTACACGCAGCTTGGCAAAATGTCCTTTGGCACTGGCAAAATTTACATGCGTCAGGAAAACCAAAAAACAACACAACAACAAAAAACAAACCAAAAAAAAACAAACCCCACCACCACAACCAAAAACACCCAAAACCCACAAAACACACCACAAACACACACCAAACCAAACCAAAACAAAAACACACCAAACAACCAACAAACACCCAACACAAAAAACCCCAACAAAAACCACAACCCCAACCCAACACCAACAACCCACAAAACACACCCCCACACCACAAAAAACCACAAAAAAAACACACAAACTGCCAAAGAGACGCCCACGAAACTTTCCTTTACCACCACCATCAACCTTTGCTTCATACTTCGTATTTGGGACATGCCGTAGATATTTTAATGCTATTAAAAACTAGGTCAATAATGTCTTATTTAACATGAACTTAAAATTCCTTACTTTTTATTAGTTCAAATACTTTTTGGTTTCTTTCCTGTTTTCATTGCCGATTTGTTTGCTTAAACTTAGGGTATTTTGTTTACTGACTTCATACAACAACAAAAATATATATGCACCTTCCGGTATAAAAGCAAAACTTAGACTAGAATTTTCTGACTGAATGCGATTTGGTAAGGTTTTTCAAAATCGAAAGGTTTTGGAGGTTTGAAGTGACGTGACCAGAATTGATAAAACCCAGTAGTGTTTTACTATTTTATTGTTTGGTAGAATCGACCACTTCCATGTAATAGGCTTACTGAGTTATTTATACCTATCATGAGGTTTTGTCAAAATCACTGTCATGATTATAGTCACTGCGGAACCTAAAAAATCGCGAGTGAGGAAGACTCATCTTACTGTACTATCTATGCAACTTAGTGTCGTCGCAAGTTACCATATTCAATTTTGTCACAGCTAATTGTCTGCTCCGATAAGTTTTGTGGTTGCGATTATTGGCAAGCGTGATTGTGGACTGCGATATCGATGTTGTTGGTGTTGTTGTTGTACCGATGTCGATCCTATTTCTCTATTATTACTATACAGGCATAGCCACGATTAAAATTGTGACTTAGAAGTCACAGTGATAGATCACCTTTTCATGTGAAAAACATGACGTATACCAGCTTCCATCTGACTTAGCAAACAATTGGAGCGGATGTTCAAACTAGCTGCTGGATATATTGGCACAAACATGTTTACATGAATTTCAATTAAAATTGGCAACTACAAAGTATTAATAACAAAATTATTCATAGAGGTCAATTAGGTATAATCTTAACAGGAAACGTAATTGAGTGTGCAGCATTTTTCAATGTAACAAAATTTCAACTTAAGCCTAAAGCATTTAGCTTAAATAAGGATAAGTAAAAACAATTATTTTGAGCTGTGCGTCAAAACAAAATGAAAACAAAGCAAGAAGGTCAATGGAATTAACGCCGTACGGCATCCGTGACTGTGAACGAATTCCTCAATCAGCAAGATCTATAAAGCAGAGATTACAAATAACAGTTCTCATATTCAATACTCACTTACTATATCCAATAATCCACCGTCTCAGCATGGGTTCTGCAGAGGTAAATCAACCGAATCAAATTTGCTTGAGTTCATAACACAAGTCTCTAGAAACGTTAGAAATAACCTTCAAAACAGATGTAATTTACACAGACTTTAGCAAGGCTTTTGATAAAGTTTCTCATACATTTCTTATTAATAAACTTGAATGTATGGGGTTCTCATCGACGTTTCTAGGATGGATCTCCACTTACTTAACAGGAAGGAAGCAAAAAGTGATCTTTAAAGACGCCTCATCGCATTTCATCAAAGTTACATCTGGCATACCTCAAGGAAGCCATCTTGGCGCCGCTTTTGTCTTTATTATTTATCAATGATCTTCCAGGTATGTTAACTAGTTGCAAGATTTTAATGTGTCGACGATGATGTAAAGTTCTTTAGACCCATTCAAGTCCTGGAGACAGACTACTTCTCAGAACGATTTGGATAGCTTAGTTCAATGGT
>JARSSU010006460.1:0-35173 GCA_029619165.1 Eurosta solidaginis
CCCTTCCCCCTCCTCCCTTCTCCTTTCCCCCCTCTCTCCTCTCTTTCTCCCTTCTCCCCCTCCCCTCTCCCTCCCCCTCCCCCTCCCCCCCTTCCCCCCCCTCTTCCCTCTCCTCTTCCCCTCCCTCCTCCTCCCCCTCTCCTTCCTCTTCCCTCCCCCCTTCTCCCCCCTCCCCCCCCTCCTCTCCTTCTCCTCTCTCTCTCTCCCCCCCCCCTTCTCCCCCTTTCCTTTCATCTCTCCTCCTTCCCGGATCGCCACTTCCCCCTCTCTGGAGCGAATCTCTATCCAGATGAAGTGAACTAGATGTGACTTCGGCGTTTCCCTGAGGAGTGTGCGTTCCTATTCGGAAAAGTTTTGGTTACTGTCTTTGAGTACTGGATTCACGGCAATTCCTAGCATAAAGGTCGATGCTTTCTGTGGAGTTCACTGAGGACCTGCTTGTGTTTTTTTGCCTCATACTGCTGAATTCTCAGTGGACGTATTTTCATAATATGCTTACGAGATGACTCCTTAAGCCCCTGGGGGTTGTTGGCTCATAATCAGGATATCTGTTCGGGGATGCCCAGGTTTCTCGGGTCTTGTCAACAGGAACTGTTTGGTGTAGCATCTCATTATCTCTCCCCTGCGTGATGGGGAGTATTCTCGGTCATTATGTAGATGGATGTTCTGGGGACATACGAAGACAGCCCGTGGCGTTTGTCTGAGAGCTAGTATTTTTGGCAGGCCTGTAGCGTTTCTTCAGTGGAGTCAGTCTTTAGGCTTGGGTGACCATATAGGGGACGACGTAGCATGCATCGGCTGGCCAATTGCTTTGTAGGGGGTAGTATGCGTGTTCTTTCCTTTTCCCAATTACTCGCCAGCAAGAGATTTGAGGATTGTTTATTACGGCGCTCTGGATTTTTCGCGTACAATTGCGTGCGGCTGCATGCTCCCAAAATGTCAGATCACTGATCGAACGTCCACCAATGCTGTCGTTTGGGGTGTGAGCTCTAACGTCGGTTCGGCGTAGGTGCCATTGTCGTGTGATGTCGAATAATGGTCAACGTTTTGGCTGGACGTTCCAGTTGGAGAATAAGGTCTGCGGTTAGGTGTTATTACTCGGCGATAGTGGCCTCGGAGGTTTACGCGAGGCGAAAAAACTGGGAGGTCAGGGAGAGTAGCCGTTTTATTCTGTTGCAAAGCCTCATCCGATGATTTGTGGGCCTGGGCCTGTGGCCATTTTATTGCAGTCTTTGTGGTTGTGTAATCCAATATTTTAAATATTTTATTTTTAAAAAATATATGTTATTTATTTTAGTATAAATCTTATAATACAAAGAATTATTTGTCTTTGACGTGGTGTATAAACAATAATAATTGTTTCATTTATCGTCAAAAGTAATTCGATAATAAAAATATTTAAATTCAAAAGTATAAATACAAGTTAATACATTTACAACAAATATAACCACTATACAGTCATCGGCGTAGGAACGATAGTAACTCCTCTGGTGGCGAAGGTAGCTTTGATATGTAGAAGTTAAACAAAAGTGGGGATAGGACACCACCCTGTGGCACCTTGTTTAATTCATTCTGTTTTGATGTTTCGTTTCTAAATTGCACCGATGCCTGCGAACACCCAGATAATTGGGGTCCACATTTAAGACATGGGGGAAGGTAGACCCTTCTAGGTAATGTGCCCATGGTTGACCGTATCAAAAGCGTTTGATAGGTCTAGCACAACGAGTACTGTTCTGTGGTGGGGGTTTTGATTGTAACCCGCAATTTATCTGGGTGCTAATGGCATTTGTAGCGCGGTGTGGTGGTGCTATGGAGTTTTCTGAAGCCATTGCTGATGACAGGGCTAGCTACAAATTGCTTTGAAGTAGGGGGCAACATGGCTTCAAGCGTCTTGGCTACTGCGATAGGAGAGCTTTCGGGCGATATGACCCTCCTATGTTAGCTGTTTCCCAGGCTATAGTAGCGGGACACCTTGGCCATTTTCCATTCTCTCCGGAATGACGAGGTGGAAAGAGACAGTTGAAGACATGTGCTAAATATTTTGAAATCCTCTTTCCCTAGGCTTTTAAGCATCGGCATGGCTATGCCGTACTGGGCCCACTGCTTTGGATGTTTAGCATGACGATGCATCCTCAAACCTCTTTGGCGGTGATGGTAATTGAAGTTCGCGCTGAATATTATGTTTACGTGCGTGTCTGTTGGCCTCAGTCTATCATTTGTCAGACCGTATAATGCATTATATATGTCGGCAGAAAGCGCTCGCGCATTTTTTCGCATCCGACAGCACTCTACCGCAAAGGCAATGCAAATTTTGTCATTCTACTTAGACGGATCGGTAGGGATTTTACGGTGACCCAAAGCTTACTAGACGACAGAGAGGTTACACCCTCTTAGGTGCTCCCTCCCATTTCGCACCGCTTGTGTTTACCACAAGCAATCTGATGCGTTGGTTTATATCCCTATTTGGGGGTCGCCGGGATGAGCTGTCTTATAAGGTCACGTCCTCGCTAAATTTGCGGCCTCCGCCAGAAAGTGAGGCCGAATTTCGGGAATTCTACCGGCGGGAATGAAGCAGGCCGAGGCGAATCAATTACCTTGCGGAAAGCTCGCTCCGCTTGGCGAGCATCAGTCGGGATAGGGAGGGCAGCAAAGCGGTTGTCTGTAAAGGATTTGTATTCATCCCACTTTCCTTTCTAAAGTTTATGAAAGTGCGTTTTTCTGTGATGATAATGTCGGCGGTGCGCTCGAGCGAAATAAGTATAGGCAGGTGGTCGGATGCCTATGTTACTATCGGCTGCCAGTTGACGCAGTTTACGAGTCTTGCGCTCACGATTGATATATCCGGCGAACTGTGACAGCTTCCTACCATACGTGTGAGGGGCGTCTCCGTTTATTGTGCAGAACGTCGATTCTTCTATTTGATCCGCCAAAATCTCACCTCTACTGTCAGCCTGCAAGTTTGAATGCCATAGATCGTGATGGGCATTGAAATCGCCTAAGATAATGCGATTATTGCCAGTGAGTAAAGCGCTGATGTTAGGGCGGTATCCACTGGAGCAGCAGGTGGCAGGAGGGATGTTGATGATTTCTAGGTTTACATCGCCTGACCGGACAGATAGCCGTGACGTTCTAGAACATTGTCCCTGCGGCCGATGTCGGGATCAATATATGATATTGCACAGAGTGGTGTATGATAAACGCGAGGCCACCTCCATTTCCGCTCTTCTGTGGATATTATACCCAGAAAAAGTCTGCAGAGCAGATCCTGCTGTGAGTTTAATCTCTTGAATCGCAGCAATGCGTATGTTGTGCCGCTTCATGAAATCGACTATCTCCGGCGCGCTAAGGCGTAGACTGTAGGGTTCCTTTTATTATATTATAATTTTATTTTTAACTTTATATACTGGGTGAATTCAATTTATTCGTTTATTTAATAATTTTATTTTCATTTTGATTAGTAAGATTTCAAAAATTTTCATTATAGAAAGAAATTTGAAAAGAATTAAAACGCATACAGTTAGGCGTATTATTTTATTAATACAAATATTGTATCAAATATAAATACCAATACATTTATTTGATACATTTGGCGATCTACCTAATTATATATTTGACGGTTTATGTCGCGTATGTGCTGAAAATTGCAAAAATGTATGCAAAGTGGATCAAGCAACGTTGATTTGTCAATATCTATTTTGTCAAAAGAAAATGCAATTATATTAACACAAATATTGAAATATACGAGTTTATTTGGGAAATCAGTGTGGTAAAGCGAAAAATATTTATAAAAGAGTACTATCCCAACCAACTGAAGACTTATCAGTGTAAACAATAAATTATATATAGTTTATAAAAATAAAAAAACAAGATGCATACAAGAAATACGCGATATAGCCACAGCATCCAAGAAAATATTACAAATCAATATTAAACGAATTTCGTATATCGTTACCCGAACGTTTACCTCATATAGAACCAATATCTATGCAGAAAGTCAGATTCGTCAAAAAGTTTCATTAATTTCAACTCAGTACAACGATTTGTTACATCGTACAAACTCGCTTCAAGACAGTATATCAGGATTGAACGCGTGTCAGAAAGAATTTGTAAAATAATGTGCAGTTTTTCAAGCTGATCCGAATCACTACTGTTGCTCTTAAATATGTATAATTGTACCACATATCATTAAATGCGATTCTAAGTAACAACAACAAGGAAAATTAGCAACGTTACTCATCAATATTGTATCATCCAACTATATTGAGGACACGTAATCTCAACAAAGCCATTCCATAAACACAGCTGAAATTTTTGAGTTCCCTGATTGAGCAGCCAAAACATCAAAAGCCATTGCATTAACAGCAACAAACTGAATATTCACAGCAAGTATTTGGTGAACAGTTATATTTATTTATACTAGCAGAGTACCCGACGTCGTTCGGGTATAAATAAAAGCAGTACTATATAGACTAATATATTAAACTAATCCCAACCCCCATTTGTATGGGAGATTCCACGCCCCTTCTTCGCTATCCCCCAATTTTTCCCGGGGGTAGGGATTAGTCTTATATACCTCCTCACCTAATTTCAGTCTTCTAGCTTTAATACTTTCAGATATATTGACAACGAAAAATTCCAGTTGTATGGGAGGTGCCACGCCCCTTTTTCGTTATACCCAGTTTTTCTGGAGGGGGTAGGGATTGGTCTCATATAACCACTCACCTAATTTCAGTCGTCTAGCCTTAATACTTTCAGATGTATTGACTACGAAAAATTCCAGTTGTATGAGAGGTGCCACGCCCCCTTGCCGAAAACTTTTTTATATAGCCTACCATAGATTGACGCACTCAGGGTATGTCATGGCAAAATTTCGTTCGATTCCATTCTGCGGTTTAGGCTGCAAGTCCAAACATACATACAGACATACTTTCACAAATATATAGTAGAGATGTGTTTATGTATGTATACTAATATATAGATATTAGGGCGGGTCGTTTTAAAAAATTGCTCATTGCTCTGTGAAAATCGTATTCTAGGGTTCAAAATAAGAAACTTTGCCGAAGGAACCATACCTCTAAAACGAATTCTGATGTCCCCCCTTTGGGTCGAACTTTTGGGTAGGGGCAATTTCAATTCTACCTGCTGTGTCTTGTGGTGGCTTAAAAAAAACAACACAAGCAATTTTACGATCTGCAATTGTGTCACAGTGATACCTTCATTTTTTAAAACGGTTGAATAAAAAACCCACACAACTATGTTTACGACATGCAAATGCATCACAGTGATGCCTTGGTTTTAAAAGGGGGTTGTAAAAAACGCTAATTTCTAATAATTTTTTTCAATTTCTTTTCTATTACTAAGTTAAATTCATTTTTTCATTTACATATGTTCTGACTAAATAAATTTCTAAAGATAAAAATAAACTCCAAAAAGAAAAAACATAGGCATTTCAAAGTGGGATTTTTCAAAATTTACCCCTACGACCCAAAGGAGGGGACATCAGAATTCATTTTAGAGGTATGGTTCCTTCGGAAAAGTTTCTTATTTTGATCCCTAGAATATGATTTTCACAGAGCAATGTGCGACTTTTTGCCTCCCCACAAATCGACCCGGCCTAATAGATATATTATTATTATTATTGTAAACTCTCTCTCTTTATAAAATTACTAGTTTCAATATGTTTCGTTCACCACAATATAATACACAAACATCTATATTTATTAACAATTTAAATGACTCTGATAGATTTACCAAATGACACTTCACAACAACAAATTACAAATCCATATGCAAATGTTACTCAAAATGAAATTTTGTCCGTTTCAGTAAAACTTCCACAATTTTGGACTAATTGTCCGGAAGCATGGTTTATTTAGTACTAAAAACATTATACAAGAAAATACTAAATACGAACACATCATTACAGCACTTCCACAGGAAGTGATAATAACTATTTTGGATTTTATCCAAAATCCTCCTATTAATAACAAATTTACTGAACTTAAAAAAGTGTTGATAGCAAGCACACTTAGCGAAAATTCGAAACTTGATAAAATTTTAAACGATTCTGAGATGGGTGATCGTATGCCCTCAGAATTTTATCGTTCATTAATTATATTAGCCGGGTCAAATTTTATCGAAAATATTTTAAAGAAAATTTGGATGCGTAAAATTCCTAAAAATTTGAGTATGATTTTGGCTAGTTCGAGTTCTAATAATATTACCGAATTAACAAAATTAGCAGATAATATTTGGGAAGTGATAAACAAAAATGAAGTATTTTCGGTTAATAATTTTTCGGATACAAAAGCACAAAATTCGTTGTTGAAAACTTGGTTAAAACGACCTCTTTGATTTGTGAGACTTTCCAGAAACTCTCTTTAGAGTTATCTGAAGTCAAAAACCAACTTTATAGAAATCAACCTAGATCGCGCTCCAGTTCGAGAAACAAATTTAGGAATACATTTAGGCATAGATCGAATTCACGAAATAATCAAAATTGGTTGTGTAGATTCCACTACAAATTTGGAAGTAATGCCAGGAAGTGTGAACAACCTTGTTCGTATAACAAAAACAAAGATTCAACAAACTAAATTCTTCCGTTGTTGCAGCGACGAACAACGATTTAGAATTTTCGACGCGTCGCTTATTTATTTTTGATAGAGAAAACAAACAAAATTTTTTAGTTGATAGTGGAGCAGAAATTTCGGTATTACCCGCGTCTAAATTTTCTCATACGAAACGTTCAGACATAATTCTCACTGCAGCTAATGGCTCAACAATTGCCACTTACGGGAAAAGGCTTTTAAACGTAAATTTAAGTTTAAGACGTGAATTTCGTTTTACATTTTTGATTGCGGATATAGCCAAGCCAATAATTGGCGGTGATTTTCTTTGTAAATATGGTCTTCTTATAGACATTAAACATAAACGTTTAGTAGATCCATTAACCAATCTCTCAGTTAATACAGTATCCTACTAATGTGATATTCCATTACCTAAATTATTTGTGGTTGACAATAAATTTAAAAAATTATTAAAAGAGTTTCCGCATATATGTAATACTCCTATATTGCTAATAGAAAATACTCGCAATGTGTGACAAGAAAAAAATTTAAATTTAGGTAGTACATTCGATTATTGAATACAAAAACAAAAACGTTTAAACAGCAATATATCGGCACTCCGATGTTTGGGAATGTACCTAGCCTTTTGTAGCATTATAGGAGTATTACATATATGAGTTCCGTCACTTATTGCAGCGTCAGATTATACTAAACCTATTAAACATACAACAGTACATCGACTTGTAACAGAAGGTAGTCTTCCATTTTTTAAGCCCAGATTTAGTTAGGGCATATCACCAAATTCCTACGGCTGAAGAAGATATTTATAAAACTGCTATTACAACTCCTTTCGGTATGTTTGAATTCATGAGAATGTCTTTCGGACTTAGAAATTCTGCACAAACCTTTCAAAGATTCATAAATGAGGTAGTTGGTGACTTAGATTTTGTATATGCTTACATCGACGACTTACTTATTGCAAGTAAAGACGAAGAACAACAATTAAAAGATTTACGTATCCTTCTTCAACGCCTTACAGAGTACGGTTTAAATATTAAACCAAGTAACTGTACTTTTGGTGTATCAAGTATCGACTTTTTAGGACATTTCTGGAACAGGTATTCGACCTTCTGATGAGAAGGTATCAGCTGTTCGCAATTTCGAACGTCCAAAATCAGTTAAGCAGGCACAGAAATTTATTGGTATGGTAAATTATTACCATAGATACATTCAAAACCTAGCAGAATTTGCAAATAAAATTAATGATCTTATTAACAGAGAAAGTAAGAAACGTGACAAAACTTTGGTATGGGACGAGAATTCGAATGAAGCTTTGAATGCATTAAAGATAAATTTGCATATACGATATTGTTAAATCATAAATAAAGATACTAAATTATCTTTAACAGTAGATGCATCTAACACAGCGATTGGGGGCATTATACAACAAAATTACAATAGTAAAAATGAACCCATTGCATTCTTTTCTAAAAAACTTTCTCCAACTGAAATTAAATATAGTGCTTTTGATAGGGAGTTATTGGCGATTTACTTAAATATAAAACATTTTAGATATCTTTTGGAAGGACGACAATTTACAGTTTATACGGACCATAAACCTTTGACTACAGGTTTAAATTCAAAGACAGAACAGAGTCCCAGACAAACGAGACATTTGGAATTCATAGCACAGTTAACTGATGACATTCAGTATATTAAAGGAGAATTTAATGTTGTAGCAGATACCTTGTCCAGAGCCTTTGAAGTTAGTGCAATACAGAATTCGGAACTTAATTTTAAAATTTTACAAATGGAACAACAGAATGATAGTGATTTAAACAAACTTATAACTGATCCTCAATTTTTAAATTTAAAGTTAATTAATATTCCTATTTCAAATTTCAATATTTGGTGTGAAATTTCAGGAGAGAATCCTAGACCATTTGTACCAGTAAATTACGAAAGATAGTATTTGACATATTACATGGAATTGCACATCCCAGTACGAGAGCTACACGACGACTCATAATTAAGAAATATTATTGGCCTAATATGACCAAATATATTAAGATTTGTCGAAAGAGCGTCTTAACTGTCAAAAATCTAAAGTTTATCGTCACACTAAGTCTCCCATTAGCAAAATTCCAATTCCAAAAAGCAGATTTGAACACATCCATTTAGATATAGTTGGACCTTTACCAATTTCTAAAGAACATCGTTTTATTTTGACAATTATTGATAGGTTTACTCGCTGAAATATAATCTCTGAAAAATTTGTTTGCAACTGAAGTTGCTGGCATAGCTTATAAAACATATGCTTCTATATGTTTTAAAAGCTATGCCAGCAACTTCAGTTGCAAACAAATTTTTCAGAGAATATATTTCACGTTTCGGAGTTCCATTGAAATTTACTACTGATCAAGGTAGTGAGATTACATCAAAATTATTTTCAGAGTTAACTAAATTACTTGGTAGTCATCAAATAATAACATCTACGTATCACCCTCAGAGTAATGGTATTATTGAGAGATTTCATAGACAACTAAAAGCTACTATTATGGCTAGGGATGGAATAAATACGTGGTATGATGAATTACCTGGTTTAAGATCAATTTACAAAGAAGATATTTCAGCGACACCAGCTGAAATGGTTTTTGGCCAAAATTTACGTTTGCCAGGGGAACTTGTTGTGCCACCAGCTGAAAATTTCTCATGAACTGAAATTTTAAATAATTTACGTGTACATTTTCGAAATATCAGATCAAATTTAAGTCATAAGATAAGTCATAAGACATAAGATTCTGATACTAGAATGTATGTTCCAAAAGATCTTCAAACTTGTAAATTTGCATTTGTTCGAGTCATTAATAAACATTCATTACAACCACCATATGAAGGACCTTAAAAAATTGTTGAAAAAGTCCAAAAATGTTTTAAATTTGAAAACAATAATAATATTAAACTATTCCTATTGACATATTAAAACCTGCAATAATTGAAACAACAGACACAAACAACTCCAAGAATTTAAATAAAAGAGAGTTACGTTCAATTTGTTTAATGTTAAATTTTCTTGAAGGGGGAGTAATGTAGGGTTCCTTTTATTAAATTATAAATCTTACTTTTACTTTTTTTATAAATCTTACTTTTACAGTATATACACTGTGTGAATTCAATTTATTAGTTTAATCAATAATTTTATTTTCATTTTTGATTTGTAAAATTTCAAAAATTTTCATTACAGAAAGAAATTTGAAAAGAATTAAAATGCATACATTTAGGCGTATTATTTTATTAATAAAAATATTGTATCAAATATATATACCAATACATTTATTTGATACATAGACTACGGGGAGCGCTTGGGCGTGAACAGCAAGGAGCCACAAAAGAATTATAAAAGTTACGTGGATGTCGGGTTTTGGGATCTAGCCCAGAACAACCTGTCCGATGCAACCATCTCTTGCACGAGACGCACTGAAAAGAGTATGACCGTCCTAAAAAGATTGTTTTCCGGCAGACGCAACAAAACCATTTCTCAGGACTGGGTCAGAGAATATGGAGCAGTCCCGCTGCAAGGAGCTGCTGGGAGGATGACAATTTGTGGGAGGGGCGCAACAAATTAAATGGGGTTACACTGAAATTACAGTCCTTGGTCGGGAAAACTCTCGAGTCTCTCCGGTACATAGAACCGACCTTGGGAAGCGTCGATGTTGATGGTCCTTTGTGGGTATAGATCCGTTACGTTCCGGTAACAAAGCACCATTAAGGTACTAGCCCGACCATCTCGGGAACAACTAATATGACCACATTTAACCTTCTGAGCCATCGCGGCCTCCCCACCCTCTAGTTCCATGAGGAACTTGTGGTCGCCAGAGCCTCGCCTGCTAAATATGTGTATGATGCATTCGTATTTGTAACAGGATTCCCCTAGCGTAGGTTAGGTTGACAGTTGGGTTGCGGAAGCTTTGACTATAAGCTATAAACATTTGTATTACGCTTATCAACGCCCTGAATTCCGGGCAAAAGCGTTTACCGATTCTGTGTGGATTTAGCTTAGGGCCTGCTTATGCTTGTCTGGATCGAACGGCTATGTTTGCAGGTGCCGGATTCCGTCATAGTGCTTATGGAGATGTTTCCTTAACCCCCGTGGAGGCGGCGCTAGATCAAGCAGTTGTTTGCTAGGATGTCCTGCTTTGTGACAATTTAGCAAAAACTGGCTGTTCAGCATTTCGTTGTGCTCTTTAATGTTTAGCTCTTTGGCCTCACTATGTAGGTGGTGTTCGGGGGTCATAAGGAGACATCCGGTGGCAGTTCTGATTGCAGCAGTTTGACAGCCCTGCAGCTTTTTCTAGTAAGTGTTTTTAAGACCAAGCATTCTAACTTGCGGGCGGACAGCAGGGGTGAGATGTTGGCGATCAAATAGAATAAACGACGTTCTGCACAATTAACGTAGACATCCCCACTCGTATAGTAGGAAGCTGTCACAATTCGCCAGATGTATTAATCGTGAGCGCAGGGCTCGTAAACTGCGTCAACTGGCAGCCGATGGTAACATTGGCATCCGACCACCTGCCAATACTTATTTCCTCGGGCGTAGCGCCGACTTCATCGTCACACATCCTTTGCAGACAGCCGCTTTGCTGCCCTCCCTATCCCGGCTGATGCTCGCCAAGGGCAGCGCGCTTTCCGCGAGGTCATTGAATTCGCCTCGGCTAGCTTTATTCCCGCCAGAAGAATTCCCGAAATTCTGCCACATTTTCCGGCGGAGGCCGCAAACTTAGCGAGAAAACGTGATCTTATAAGACAGCTTGATCCCGGCGACCCCCAAATAATATCAAAGCTACATTCGCCACCAGAAGGAGTTACTATCGCTTCTTTCGCCGATGACTGCACAATAATGGCCACATGCCCAGGCCCACAGATCGATGAGCATTGTAACAAAATAAACGGCTACCTCCCTGACCTCTCCAGTTTGTTTGCCTCGCGAAACCAGGCATTATCACCAACTAAATCCTCCCCGACCTTATTTACAACATGGACGTCCCAAATGTCGACCATTTTGAACATCCACGTCAATGGCACTACGCTACCGACTGTCTTACACCCCAAAATCTTGGGTGTGACGTTCGATCAGGATCTACATTTTGGTGAGCATGCAGCCGCAATTGTACAGAAAAACCAGGGCCGTAATAAAATCCTGAAATCTCTTGCTGGAAGTACTTGGGGGAAAAGACAAAGAAACGCTCATTACCACTTACAAAGCAATTGGCCAGCCGATTGCATGCCACGCGTCCCCGATATGGTCGCCAAGCCTAAAGACTACTCACTGGAAGGAGCTACAGGTTTGCCAAATACTGCCCTCAGAACCGCCACGGGTTGTCTTCTTATGTCCCCAGAACACCATCCACATAATGAGGCGAGAATACTCCCCATCAGGGAGAGAAATGAAATGCTAACCAAACAATTACTATTGAATATCCAGAAACCTGGGCATCCCAACAGACATCTGATTGATGAGCCAACTCCGCCCAGGGGCTTATGGAGTCATCTCCGTAAGCATTATGAGGAAATACGGCACCTGAGAATTCAGCCGTATGAAGTCAAAAAACACAAGCAGGTCCTCAGTGAACTCCATAAACAGGCGACGGACCTCTATATCAGGAATTGCCCGGTGAATCCTGTACTCAAAGAACAATACACCGAAATTGCAGAGGAGGAACGCACACTCCCTAGCGAAACGCGAGTCACTCTAGTTTAACTTCGATCTGGATACTGTAACAGGTTAAACTCTTACCTATCCAGAATCAACCCCGACATACAGAATGTATGCCCTGCTTGGAATGTGTCCCCACATGACACCAACCATCTCTTCAATTGTAATGTGGAACCAACACCTCTAACACCCCTCTCATTATGGTCCACCCCTGCTGAAACAGCAAGTTTCCTTGGACTCCCGTTAGAGGATATTGATGACAATTTGTGATCGGTCTATTGGATGGGGCGAAGCACTGCTACAACAACAACAACAACAACCAAACTGGTGACTGCTTTTCCCTTATGCGCGAATTCAAATTTTATTTTTTACAAAGGCTTTTCTCACTGATTAGTGAAGGTTTTAGTAAATTGAGCATACAGGTCGGTAGGTATTGAATTGAGAAGCACGGTGGTACTCATAACTTCGCAATTTCAGATTGTTGAGTTAGCTCCCAATTGATATAGTGTGCGATGTGTACATACATATATTTTTTTGTATAATTCATATGCGTTATTGGGTTGAACAAAGATGGCAGCGATTTGATATATTCTGTCCCTACTTTATACGATTGAGTGTGAGAAATCACATTTTTAAAAAGTTGAGCTTACCTTCGCCATTACTTAGCTATAATTGAGTGTCCTGACGCGAAATGCACTTTTCATGTAACTGTTCTTCAAAAAGCCTAATTGAAAATTAAATATTCAAAAAATTAATATGCCGTATAAGGGGCTTTAACGGTAAAGTGTTGAGAGTTCAAAAATATGTTTGATCTCGCCACTTGTCAACCACGTTGATACATTGCTTACATTCACACATCCATATATATTTTCGTTAATATTTCACTCATAGCAATATTAACACATATGTAGGTATATATTAAATTGTCTTGAGTAGGGATAGAAGGGGACATAGCCGCAGAGGTAGATACAATTATTCACACTAGCTCACCTGTAAATAAATTGTTTAAAACCATTACCTCAGTAATATTGAAATTATTTTAAACTTTGCTGTCCGTTTTTTGGCATTGCATAGAACATAGGGTTGATAAGGTAGTATTAAGCCTTTACCTCACTGTTGTAACTGAAAAATTATTTACATACATACGAGGGGTATTCCAAAAGTATAAAGCATCGGCAATTTCAAGTGCCCACAAAATAAATTGTTCTGATATTGCTTGGGGTTACATTAGTTCAGGAAAAAAAATATCACTACTCGCGAGGGCTATATTCATTTCAATACAAACAGCCCATGAGCGAACATCTAAGTTCAAAAATATGAATGCGGAGCTGTAATGAAATCCTCTGATTTAAAACTCCTTTTAGCAAAGGCATACACAGCGACATAGTGAAAACAAATTTTTTCCATGTTGCACACTGGACCCCTAAGCTGGGAAGAACACTGACAGAACAAGTACATCCTGAAAGACGCCCATCCCCGTCCCTCACAGAAGATAAGGCAATAACGTTACAGGTATCTTATATGGCGAAGATTTCTTTCGAGGAACGTCTAGTAGACCAAAGTTTTAAGTAGACTAGGAAAGCTGTTTGAGATGTTTTATGTCCATTTTGTTCACGATTTTTTTAAGGGCAATATCAAGATTTATTTTTAAGGGAATGCCTAAATTATAAAAAAGAAGAACTAAAGAAAAATATATTATTATTATTAACATATTCATTTTATTTATTATTATCATTACTGTTTGACCACCCCTAGTATATACCCACACGTCAATTTGTTCATACCATTGCCAGATTTAGGGATGAGGGGCTGAGATATTTTATTATCTAAAATGTGAGGCGTAGCATAACCTGATTAAGGTTCAGTTGGTCTTACTTATGACTATTAATAGAAATTTGACGCGTCCAACGCTTTTATTTAATTGTCTGGTCAACGCTCTAGATTGATGAGGAGTGTGATGACTAGTACCTAGGACCTACCTAATTATTTTCTAGCTTTTAGTATTATTAATACTTAATGTAAGTATTGTTTTCAATAAAACCGTTTAACTTAACATTTTTTGAAATTATTTTATTTTCATAAGAAGACATACCAGTTCATTCAATTAAGGGTGGAGAAATAATGTTATTTAGTAAAGGGGGATGCGTAACAGATTCAATCAAATTTTGAAGGGAATGGAATTGTGTTGTTTACTCTTGGACCACTTTGGGAATTCGGGACTGTTTCGTGATCATTTCGGGATGACTTCAGGAACATTTACATTTAAACGGTTTTATTGAAAACAATACTTACATTAAGTATTAATAATACTAAAAGCTAGAAAATAATTAGGTAGGTCCTAGGTACTATTCATCACACTCCTCATCAATCTAGGTCGTTGATCAGACAAATAAATAATAGCTTGGTCGCGTCAAATTTCTATTGATAGTCAATCGCTCATATCTTAACAAATGACATTTTCATATAAGTATAAAGGCGTTTTCGCCCTGTTGATTATTCTCAGCTCGCATATGAGTTTGTGTGTTCCTTTCACAAACTACGCAACGGATTTTTATGCTGTTTTTTTAAATAGATAGAGTGATTGAAGAGGAAGGTTTATATATATAATAACATCCATTAAATAGTGGAGAAATACTGTTATTTTTGAAGTTTCTAATGTGATGTATATGGATAAGGGGAAAAAATGTCTGTCTCCTGGTTCTAAGCTACCCTCCACCAATTTTCAGCCAAATCTGTTCACCCGTTCTTGAGTTATAAATAGTGTAAGTAACACCACTTTGTTTTATATATATGGGGTATTCCATCCCATTTCGACCAATTTTGAACCCGACCCCTTTAGAATTGGCTGAAAGCTTTTCTTCTTTTTCTAGCTTATGAAAGACGTTTTTCAGAATTTTTTCATCCAACTCAAAAAAAGTTATGAATTTTTAAAAAACACCTTTTTTGTTTTCAAAATGCTATAACTTTTTCAAAAATTGACCGTTTGGGATCTTTTTTTTTAAATTTGTTTTTAAATGTACTTTTCGGAAAAAATACAAAAAAAATTTTAAAGTTTTTTTTTAATTTTTCAGTTTTTCGAGATTTGTCGAATTTCGCCATTTTTTTTTCTCATAAAAAACTACAATCAATTCTGCAATCATCCCCACTAATCCCGGAGTGGGCCGATTTTTTTTATATTTTTTTTATTTAATTGAAAAAAATAATTTCAAAAATAAAAATTTTTTTTATCAATTTTATTTATATAACAAAAAAATGTAAGAAAATGATTTTTAAGTATTCTTTTCTTTATATATTATGGTAATTAGTTACATTATTTTTAGAAAACTTACATGTTTACTGTGTCAGTCATTAAACCTGGTTATTTTAATCGTAGATTACCATAATATATAAAGAAAAGAATACTTAAAAATCATTTTCTTACATTTTTTTGTTATATAAATAAAATTGATAAAAAAAATTTTTATTTTTGAAAATTTTTTTCAATTAAATAAAAAAAATATTTTAAAAAATCGGCCTACTCCGGGATTAGTGGGGATAATTGCAGAATTGATTGGTTTTTTATGAGAAAAAAAAATGGCGAAATTCGAAAAATCTCGAAAAACTAAAAAATTAAAAAAAAACTTTAAAATTTTTTTGTATTTTTCCGAAAAGTACATTTAAAAACAAATTTAAAAAAAAAGATCCCAAACGGTCAATTTTTGAAAAGTTATAGCATTTTGAAAACAAAAACGGTGTTTTTTTTTAAATTCGAACTTTTTTTGAGTTGGATGAAAAAATTTGAAAAAATTCTGAAAAACGTCTTTCGTAAGCTAGAAAAAGAAGAAAAACTTTCAGCCAATTCTAAAGGGGTCGGGTTCAAAATTGGTCGAAATGGGATGGAATACCCCATATATATAAAACAAAGTGGTGTTAGTTACACTATTTATAACTCAAGAACGGGTGAACAGATTTGGCTGAAAATCGGTGGAGGGTAGCTTAGAACCAGGAGACAGACATTTTTTCCCCTTCTGGCTAGGGTACTGAGATCAAAACGTGGACGTGTGGAATCCTGGGATATGTTTGTACAATACAGGTATTAAATGGAAGTACTTCTTTTGATACGGGGTATTTTTCGTACCCGTGGGTAACTAGGGTCTCGAGATATAGGCGAAAACGTGGACCCGGGTACCCCTAGCATGTGTTTATACAATATTTATTTATTTGAATTAGTCTACGAACATGATAAATATTCTTACAGACTATGAGAAAATTTAAAATTAGCAAATTAATAGATTATATTAAATTTAAAGTATACAGGAAACATGATTTCGAGACCGAAAAATCAATATCGATAGAATTAGAGATTATATTGAATTCATTAACAGCCCTTGACAAAGAGGCATTCTGAAGATAGTTTGTCTTAAAGTTTTCGCAATAAAAATATTTGAATATCGCAGTGTCCTTTGCGGGACATTAAGATAAATGCGCTTCAGAAGGTAAGTACAGTCAACAGTTCCTTGCATAATGACAAAAACAAAGGTTAAGGAGAGGACAGACCTTCTTTTTTCTATAGATTTAAGATTTATTAACAATGATCGAGACCTGTAGGAGGGAACTCGTTCCGAGAAGCGAAGGCAACGCAAAGTGTATTTAAGAAACACTTTTTGAACATATTCTATCCTGTCTATCCTAAATTGATGAAATGGACGCCAGATAAAGGCTGCATACTCTAGATAGGGACGTACAAAAGTGGTCTAAAGCAACTTTAATGTATAGGGAGTTGAGAACTCAGATCTATTTCTTCTAAGAAAATCTAGCATAGCATATGAATTCGATATTATAAAACCAGTGTGGCTGTTGAAAGAGAGCTTGGCATCAGAAATAACACCAAGATCCTTTATTTCCCTGGATATCTACAGAGTATGAGCTGAAATAATGTAAGATGATGCTAAAAGATTATTAGATTTTGAAAAAGAAACATGAAAAGATTGGCTGATATTAAGCGAAAGGTGCGACTTCAGGCACCACAAGTATAAATTATTAAGGTCTAATTGAATTTTAGCCATGTCAGTTAGATTTGTAACTCTCGAAAATATCTTCAAGTCATCGGCATATAGCAACAAGTAACAGAACTTAAAGCATGAGGGAATATCATTTATAAACAACACAAAGAGCAATGGACCAAGAATGCTACCTTGTGGACACCCGATGTCGCAACATACGAATAAGAGGAGGCATTATCAACCATAACCACGCATGGTCTATGACATAAGTACGACTTAAGCCAATTTAAAAATCCAGAATGAAAGCCAAGACACTCAAGCTTCGCAATCAGAATCCTATGAGACACTTTGTCAAAGGCTTTCGAAAAGTCCGTGTAGACACAGTCTACCTGACATTTGCTAGAAAAAGCCGATAGACAATACTCACTAAACACTGCCAAATTTGAAACAGTAGATCGCCCTGGAATGAAACCATGCTGGTTTGGAACAATTAAACTTTTGACTGAAAATTACATTTTGTCCTTAATAATACATTCAAATAGCTTTGAAACAGTAGATAGTTTGGAAATTGGTCTATAATTGCTTACATTGTTTTTGCTACCACTTTTAAAAACCGGGGTTATGGATGCAAATTTCCAAGCATCTATAAAGACACCCGTGGATAGCGATCTTTTAAAGAGGGTTACTCCCTTTATCCCCAAAATCTAAATCCCCAAAGTTAAAATCCCATAATCAAAATCCCCAACACGATTTTCTGTGTGAAAAACATTCAAATTAGGTTTAAAATCGCGGCGAATAAGAATAGTTATGTTTATTCTATTTCCAAATTAACACTTCAATATCGATGATTTCACAAATATTTAAAGGCCACATTAAATAAAATACAGTGCAACGCAATAACTTATAAATACAATTAATATAGTATTTACATAACAAAACAAGTAAGGAAGGCTAAGTTCGGGTAGGAAAATGAACCTTGGGTAACCCTGGAATATGTTTGTATGACATGTGAATCAAATGGAAGGTATTAAAGAGTATTTTAAGAGGGAGTGGGCCATAGTTCTAAAGGTGGAAAACATTTAGGAATATCGCCATTAAGGTGGACCAGGGCTGACTCTAGAATTTGTTTGTACGATATGGGTATCAAATGAAAGGTGTTAATGAGTATTTTAAAAGGGCGTGGGCCTTAGTTCTATAGGTGGACGCCTTTTCGAGATATCGCCATAAAGGTGGACCAGGGGTGACTCTTGAATGCGTTTGTACGATATGGGCATCAAATGAAAGGTGTTAATGAGTATTTTAAAAGGGCATGGGCCTTAGTTCTTTAGGTGGACGCCTTTTCGAGATATCGCCATAAATGTGGACCAGGGGTGACTCTAGAATGCGTTTGTACGATATGGGTATCAAATGAAAGGTGTTAATGAGTATTTTAAAAGGGAGTGGGCCTTAGTCTATGGGTGGACGCCTTTTCGAGATGTCGCCATAAAGGTGGACCAGGGGTGACTCTAGAATTTGTTTGTACGATATGGGTATGAAATGAAAGGTGTTAATGAGTATTTTAAAAGGGAGTGGGCCTTAGTTCTATAGGTGGACGCCTTTCGAGATATCGCCATAAAGGTGGACCAGGGGCGAATCTAGAATTTTTTGTACGATATGGGTATCAATGAAAGGTGCTAATAAGTATTTTAAAAAGGAAGTGAGCCTTAGTTCTATAGGTGGACGCCTTTTCGAGATATCGCCATAACGGTGGACCAGGGGTGACTTAGAATGCGTTTGTACCCCTACAAAAATCGCGAGTACTCCATGCATGCATGTATGGAGACTCGCTCCTTAGTTCCTTTTCGAGACCAGGGTGACTCTATAATGTGTTTGTATGTTATAAGGTATCAAATTAAAGGTATTAATGAGGGTTTTAAAGAGAGTGGTGGTAGTTGTATATGTGAAGACGTTTTCGATATATCGACCAAAATGTGGACCAGGTGACTCACACCATCATCTGCCGGGTAACCGCTAATTTATTTATAATGTAATACACGTACAGTATTCCTGCAAAGATTCCAAAGGCGCTTTGATTTCGCCCTGCAGACTTTTTCATTTTCTTCTACTTAATGTGGTAGGTGTCACACCATTTACAAAGTTTTTTTCTAAAGTTATATTTTGCGTCATAAATCAATCCAATTACAATGTTCATCCCTTTTTTTGTTTTTTGGTATAGAAATATGGCATTTTTTCATTTTTCGTATTTTTCGATGTGGAAAAAGCGGGCGTGGTAATAGTCTGATTTTCGGCGCATTTTTTATACCATAAAATTGAGTTCAGATATCACGTGAACTGAGTTTAGTAAAGATATATCGATTTTTTGCTCAAGTTATCGTGTTAACGGCCGAGCGGAAGGACAGACGGGCCGACTGTGTATAAAAACTGGCGTGGCTTCAACCGATTTCGCCCTTTTTCACAGAAACACAATTGACGATACTATCCCTACCAAATTTCACAAGAATGGTAAATTTTTGTTCGACTTATGGCATTCAAAATATCTAGACAATTAATAAACAAGGGCGACCACGCCTCATTTTGAAATTTTCTTGTATTTTTGTATTTTGTTACACCATATCATTACTAGAGTTGAATGTTGGCATAATTTATTTTATATACTGTAAAGATATAACTAATTTGACTTACAAAAAAATTTTTTTTAAAAGTGGGCGTGGTCGTTCTCGATTTTGCTAATTTTTAGTAGGCATCACATGTAGTATAGAAGTAACGTTTCTGCCAAATTTCATCATGACATCTTCACGACTCCCAAATTACAGCTTGCAAAACTTCTAAATTACTTACTTACTTAATTGGCGCTTAACGTCTAAACGGTTATGGCCGTCCAACAAGGCGCGCCAGTCGCTCTCTCTCGCCCCTCCAAACCGGCGCCAATTGGTCACACCAAGGATTTAAATCGTTTTCCACCTGGTCCTTCCACGAGTGGGGGCCGCCCTCTACCTCTAAATTACCTGCTTTAAAGTGGGCGGTGCCACGCCCATTGTCCACATTTTCTAATTTTCTATTCTGATTCATAAGGTCAGCCCACCTACCAAGTTTAATCGCTTTATCCGTCTTTGGTAATGAATTATCGCACTTTCGATTTTTCAGAAATTTTCGATATCGAAAAAGTGGGCGTGGTTATAGTCCGATATCGTTCATTTTAAATAGCGATCTGAGATGAGTGCCCAGGAACCTACATACCAATTTCATCAAGATACCTCAAAATTTACTCAAGTTATCGTGTGTAACGGATGACGGACGGCGGACATGGCTCAAGCTCAATCAATTTTTTTTGGTACTGATGATTTTGATAAATGGAAGCCTCTATCTATCTCGATTCCTTTATACTGTACAACCAACCGGTTATCCAATTGAAATTAATATACTCTGTGAGCTCCGGAATTTTTTCTCCAAGAAAATATTTATGCGATGGAGATCTGTAACGTTTTGAATTTTCCTTTTTTCAATTATTTTGAGAACTTTTCATAGTTTGCTTTCGTAGTTTCCTTCTATTCAATAGCTATATTAAGATATTATGCTAATTTGCGATATTTCTCATCGTCGGTTCACTACCAGATCTAGGTTTTTCATTTAAATTTTTTAATATTTTTTCCACAGTATTTTTAATAATAAATTTATAAACCAAAATTAAATAATAGAAAATAAAATTTAAATCCGTGATCGCCTGGCGTTGAACCGACGACTTTTGCACGGTAGTTACATAGAACTGATGTACATAAGAAATTGTTGTCAAATTCGCAATATAACATTGACATGGTTAGAACAGAAAGAAGATATGAAAACACAATGCCAATAGAACGTGTACCGTTAGGTTTATTCCCCATCATTTTACTTATGCTTATATATTTTATCATACTTACTTACTTACTAATTGGCGCTTAACCATCTAAACGGTTATGCCGTCCAACAAGGCGCGCCAGTCGCTCCTTCGCTCCGCCAACCCGGCGCCAATTGGTCACACCAAGGGAGTTTAAATCTGTTTCCACCTGGTCCTTCCAACGGAGTGGGGGCCGCCCTCTTACCTCTGCTTCCATAGCGGGTTCCGATAGATAAACACTTTCTTGGCCGAAGCATCATCTTTCATTCGCATAACTGTGCCTAGCCAGCGCAGCCGCTGCGTTTAATTCGCTGGACTATGTTGATGTCTGCGTATAGCTCGTACAGCTCATCATTAAATCTTCTTCGGTACTCGTCATCGCCAACGCGTAGAGGTCCATACATCTTTCGAAGAACTTTTTCTCTCGAACACGTCCCAAAGCCGCTTCATCTGCTGTTGTCATGGTCCATGCTTCTGGCCCATATTAGCAGGACGGGTACGATAAGTGACTTGTAGAGTATGATTTTCGTTCGCCGAGAGAGGACTTTACTTTTCAATTGCCTACCTAGTCCAAAGTAGCATTTATTGGCAATATTGCTTCTTCGCTGGATTTCAGTGCTGATGTTGTTGTACTAGTGTGTTGATGCTGGTTCCCAAATAAACGAAGTCTTTTACTATCTTCGAAATTATGGCTGCCAACAGTAAGCGTGGTTGCCAAGGTGCATATGCACTGACTCTTTGCTGCTCGATGACAGCAGGTACTTCGTTTTGTCCTCATTCACCATCAACCCATCTTTACCGCTTCTTTTTCCAGTTTGGGGTAAGCAGAGCTAACAGCGCGGGTGTTGAGGCCGATGATATCAATGTCATCAGCATATGCCAGTAATTGCACGATTTTATAGTATATTGTTCCAGTGCGGTTAAGTTCTGCAGCTAGTATAATTTCTCCAGCATCAATTAAAGAATCGCACGATAGGGGGTCACCCTGTCTGAAACCTCGTTTAGTTTCGAACGGCTCACGGAGAGGGTCCTTCCTCAATTCTGACTGAGCTGATGGTGTTGCTCAACGTCATTTGCACAGCCGTATAAGTTTTGCGGGAAACCAAATTCAGGACATAGCGCATATAGGCAGCTTACATCATACTTACATATATTATAAATGCGTTATTATGTTCTACGCGTCAGAACTTTACTTTATGTTTAATTAAAATTTTTTGTGATTTTGTTCGAGGTTTTTTGATATTTCCTCCAAAAAAGGTTTGGGGATTTAGCCCAATAAAACGTGCGGGGATTTTGTGTTGGGGATTTTGTTTATGGATTTTAAATTTGGGGATATGTATTTGGGTGGGATTTTAGGGGCACTCCCATTAAAGATAGTTGTAAAGGGAATATCAAGGCTGGACAATTCCTTAATAACACTGCAGATATCCATCTACATCAGTACGTGAGTTCGAAATACCATTGGCAACATCTTCATATGTGTAGAATAAGCGACCTAAAACCTGACGATAAATTTCACCAGAAGAAAATTGAGTTCAAGGTCTGACTCAGAATAATTGCTATCAAATTAGACTGAAGGAAGTCGGCAAACTAATTTGCCACATGCTAAGTAAATTATCAATACATAAGTCTCATTAAAGAAGCAGTATATTAGGAACAAGACCATTACATGAATAGCTATTGACAGCTAACGCAACCAAGATTAAAATCACCAAAAACGCAAATCTGGTTCTCACCCAGTCTATTGTGTACAAACGTTATAATGTTATCAGCGCGATATAGAGACTGTCAGCACTATTCGGTGGAGATACGAGGCAAAGATATACAGCGAACTGGTGAAAGAATATCCACCAATGCACACAAAGCTGATCAAGTAGTGGGTCAACATTATCCAATTAATTAACGACAAACAGTATTTTCGTGGACTGCAATGAGGACACCACCACCTCTCGACCGACCAGTTCTGTCAGCGTCCCTGTCTTCACGAAATACGGCAAAAAGCTTGTTATCAAAAATTCAGCATCAAGAAGTCGGCAATAAGCCACGTTTCCACAATTCCCCACTTTTAAAAGAAGGTAATTTAAAAGTTTTGCAAGCTGTAATTTGGCAGTCGTTGAAGATATCATGATGAAATTTGAAGGAACGTTACTCCTATTACTATATGTATGTTTAATAAAAATTAGCAAAATCGGAGAACGACCACGCCCACTTTTATTTTTAAGTCAAATTTTAACAAAAAATTTATATCTTTACATTATATAAGTAAATTATGTCAATATTCAACTCCAGTAATGATATGGTGCAACAAAATGCAAAAATAAAAGAAAATTTCAAAATGGGCGTGGATCCGCCCTTTTTCATTAATTTGTCTAGGGTACTTTTAATGCCATAAGTCGAACAATAATTTACCAATCCTTGTGAAGTTTGGTAGGGGCTTAGATTCTGGGACGATAACTTATTTCTGTGAAAAATGGCAAGATCGGTTGAAACCACGCCCAGTTTTTATACACAGTCGACCGTCTGTCCTTCCGCTCGGCCGTTAACACGATAACTTGAGCAAAAATCGATATATCTTTACTAAACTCAGTTCACGTACTTATCTGAACTCACTTTGTAATGGTATAAAAAATGGCCGAATCGGACTACGACCACGCCACTTTTTCGATATCGAAAATTACGAAAAACGAAAAAAATGTCATAATTCTATACCAAATACGAAAAAAAGGGATGAAACAGGTATTTGGATTAGTTTATTGACGCAAAATATAACTTTAGAGAAAAACTTTGTAAAATGGGGTGTGACACCTACCATATTAAGTAGAATGAAATGAAAAAGTTCTGCAGGGCGAAATAAAAAACCCTTGAAATCTAGGCAGGAATACCGTTCTTGGTATATATATATAAATAAATTAGCGGTATCAACAGATGATGTTCTGGGTCACCCTGGTCCACATTGGTCGATATCTGGAAAACGCCTTCACATATACAACTACCACCACTCCCTTTTAAAAGCCTCATTAATACCTTTAATTTGATACCCATATCGTACAAACACATTCTAGAGTCACCCCTGGTCCACCTTTATGGCGATATCTCGAAAAGGAGTCCACCTATAGAACTAAGGCCCACTCAAAATAAAATCTGAAGATCTTCTTAAAAACAAAATAAACTTCTTAATAATAATAAAGTACATATCAAAGTATATATTCATCTATGTTTGGCTTAGTTTTGAGCCTCACCTAACAATCAAGGCATACTCGCGTCGGTCTCACGACCGATGGGCGCCAAATGCTACAACACGTACGCTTCGCACGAAATTACAACGTGCACTAAAACGAAGTAAGCCACAAGTCCGACAGCTAGCATATAGCTTGACTTCTCCAGATTTTCGTGCATAAAAATTATTACGAAAATGTGTTTCGTCGGTCTCAGAGAGCAATGCGCGAGTATAGCAAGGTTAATGTAAGTATTGTTTTCAATAAAACCGTCCAACTTAAATCAAGTTTTTATTAACAATATTCCAAGTTTCAAGCTTGTAGCTTATCGGGAAGTTACTTAAATTTCAATAACAAAATTCGTAAACAACGCTCGCTAAACAGAGTCAAGCTAAATAAAACTGTTTAAACAGGATGTTTCCCCGTTTTATTGTATGACGGACATGTCCTCGTTTTATTGGAAGAAAACGATGAGCCCCGGTTTTACTGCCCTATTTTCCTTTCACCCCATTCTTTCGGATAAGTTTATAAGTTTCGCTTTTACTGCACACCGTTCATATACAAAATAAACAATTAGGATATTCTCTCTGCTTAAAAAGCTTAGGAATTTTCCATATTGCTTTCGAATTATGTCTACACTCAACAGTCAAATATGCATGAGAATCTCTACGTTTTCTACATTTTCTGTATGGGACAAACCAAGTCGCTTGCTCTTCACTGATGGACACAAGATTGTAATTTTCGCTCCATGTTTTTGAAAATTTCCAAACTTTTGTGGAACTGTAAGAGTTTAGTGGCACCACCCAATTTTAGAAGTAGAAAATTTAAGAGTTTTGCAAGCCGTAAATCAAAAGCCCTCGAAGATATCATATTGAAATTTGGTACGGTGGTTCTCGTTGCGGGAAAATACTATAATTCATCACCAATCCCCGATTAAGTGCAGAAACGTTATATATACATTCAGTGTGTTGACTTTCTGACAAAAACTGCAATTTGTAAAATTTGAAAAATGAGCGTGAAAAGTGCCCATATTTAAAGCAGAAATTTTAAAGTAAAGCCGTAAATCAAAAGCCGTTTGGAGGTTGTCCCTGCAATTATATATACATATGAAATTAACAAAAGCTGTTGGACTACGGCCACTTAAAAAAAATGCTTTTCAAATTAATGCAAACAATAAATTAAATATTTTTGCGGTGTATAAATAAACTATACCAATAATTCACTTCAGTACGACAACAACGAAAATATTAAAAATGGGCGCTGTCCCGATCCTTTTTAGATAACCTCTCAATAATACCATTAATGCCATAATTCAAATATACCAATTCTTTTTATGACAAAAAACTGTTTCTTGTAAACATTGCCGAAATCAAGAATGGAAAAAATGGGACAGTTCATGACATATGTACTACATATAATTGGCAATATACTTATGGCACGTACCTACATTACCATTACAGATCAGTTAGTGTAATTTTAGGTAAGGTTGAACTAGCCGATCCGTGAGGACCTCACATAGACTGAATGAGTCCATGGTGTTATGTTAGAAGTGTCCATGGTAGAAGTTTGTTTAACGACCAAACTGAAAAAACCCTATCAAAAACCAGGACCTACATATGTATAAAATATCTCCGTTCTCTTGGCAAATACTATACGCTTTCTAGCACATATGCCACTTCCTTCTTCCAGATCTGACAGCTTTATCACTCTCAATTAGCTGAAGACTTAGCTTGACAAGCGCAGGCCACGAGCACAAGACGTGCTCGATAGTTTTCTCATTCAAACCGCACATCCTACATGTGCTTTGGCTTCGCCCAACAGTGGTTCAATATTTAAATGTAGGCTTAAAAATTTCTCCTTTGTCATTATATTTGAATAATTATTTTTTAAATGAAAGCTTTTGAGATGGGATTTTTTAATTAATTCCCCTGCTTTTCTAATAAATTCTAGTAAACAAAAACTATTTCCAACTAATTATAGAACCAACCCAAAACGAAAATAAAATTAAAAAATATAATTTAATTTGAACATTTCATTACCTTTTTTTTGGAAATCAACACAATTTTTTTGAGCATTTCAAACATTGTGAATTCATATACAAGTGAAAAATCTTTCTATTCCTCATTGCCATACCTACCTGTCAAATAATAGCTGACAGGGAGAACGGCTTTCGCGAATGGACAGAGAATGGAAGAAAGGTGTGTTTTTTGCTCGCGGTTATTAAATTGAACTGCCATGAATTGCCAATTTATGTTTCAAATCAGCTTTTCTTTTAAATGTGTATACAGAAAATCAGACTACATATTAATATTCACTTTCTAAACTCAAGTTAGTAGATTAAATTTGAGCAGCCAGTTATGCAAACATTTTAAAATACGTAAATAATGCAATATACCAGTCGTCTACAAAAATGTTTGAAAAATATTATTGAGCAAATGATTTAAGTAATCGAACAGCGATTGAACAGGTGATCGAGGCTGTTTACTATTATGAATGTTTTTATCAAACATTCGCCACTTGTATGAATTCACAATGATTTCAAATATAAATTTTTTAACTTTATTTCCGTTACTATCAGAACAAGCAAGAGAATGAAACTACCTTAAAAATCCTCCAGTTTTTTGCCCTTTTCGTTAAAAATAATATAAACCAAAATTTGAAAACTCAATCTCAACTATGCTACTTCACATCTCAAAGCTTTTATTTAAAAAAAAATATTTTACGAATATTAGCAACACTAAGGGTACTGCCATCTCTAGGCCGATGCTAAGCAGTGACGTGAATTCTCATCAATAATTCAATCATTATGTATCTACATAAACGAATCAATAATTGCGTCTACACATATGTACGTATACGAGCAGCGGAGAAAGCATGAACAAACACATGCATATGTCTGAGATACTCCTGAAAGTATGCAATGAGAGAAGCTATAAAATCGTGCAATTGTAGTACAGCTGAGAAATTTGAGAGCTGATGGCAACTAGTAGATTCTGGAAATGGAAGCGCCTAGAAGATGCGAACGTTGAAATCAGAGAGTATAAAAGGCAGCAAATGTAGAGGCGCTGGAATTCAGTTTGATTTGAGCTATCAAGCAGTTATTGATTAAGCACGCAATCTGTCGGGCAATAGTAGAATTTCATTGAGCTATCAATCAGTTTGGTTGTTAAGCAAGCTAGTTGCAAAGTGTAAGTGTTATTGTGAAGTACTTTAATAAAGGTCATTTTTCCATTATTCAATATTGGAGTTATTTATTCAACAGTTTAGCGATCGAACTTAGCACAGAAGGCGAATCAGAGGGATTGCAAGTAAATCGTTCAATACGTATTCAAATCCGTCTGAGAAATGAGGAAATTACAGCGTTTTATACTCAGCGTGCTCTGCTACACAGCGTATACCAACTGTGATCGTGAGATAAACGGTGGTTGTACAGGTACATTAACGAGATCGAGGCAGGACTTGGACAGATATAGACGTCCATATATCAAATATACATCGGTATCGAAAAAAATTTGATGAGCCAGTGGAACCCGTCGTCCGTCTGATCTCTCGTAATGTTATTCATATTAGATGATTCAAATCTTGATATACAAACCTCCAAAATGAGATGCTGCATGACCACAGTTAAAAAATCGACTACACTGTCTACACGAGCTTCTCGAACGAGAAGTGGAATTCTAAATAAATTGAGCTTGTTTTGCAATGAGTATAGTAAAGGAGTAGTGATGGTATCGAGCAAAGCGCAATAATCAAAAAGAACTCGTTAGCATGCTTATTATGCCAGAATAAGTAATTAACAAGTAAGGAAGGCCAGTCGGGTCGTAACCGAACATACATACTCACAGCTGAGAGCTCTGGAGACAAAATAAGGGAATCACCATGCTAGGAATATGAAACTATGGGGTACCTGAATGATGTTTGTATCGACATGCGGTATCAAATGGAGCGTATTATAAGAGTATTTTAAAAGGGAGTCGGCCACTAGTTCTAAAGGGGACGCAGGGATGACTCTAGATAGTCGTGTCGTACGATATAGGTATGAAATGAATGGCGTAATGAGTATTTAAACGGAGTGAGCCTTATGTCTATATGTAAGGACGCTATTTCCAGATATCGCCATATGGTAGTGGACAGGTGGGTGACTCTATCATGTGTTCGTACGATATGGAAATCAAATAAAGGTAATGAATGAGGGTTTTAAAAGGAAGTGGCCCTAGTTAGTCAGTATCCGCTGAAGAGCGTTTTCGAGATATCGACAAAATGTGGACCAGGGTGACCCAGAACATATCTGTCGGGTACCGCTAATTTATTTATATATGTAATATCCACGAACAGTATTCCTGCCAAGATATCCAAGGGCTTTTGATCGAACGCCTCGCAGAACGTTTTTAATTTCTGTTCCACTATAATACTCGTCTAGGTGTCCATCTCCCCACACCCATTTCTCACTAAGTGTTATTACTAATAGTTATATTTTCAGCGCTCAAGTAAACCATGAAAATCAAACGATACCATGTTCATACTTTTCATACTTGGTATGAGAATTATGGCATTTTTTGTGTGCATTTATTCGTCATTCTTCGATCCTTCGAAAACGTCGGGCGCGGTAGTAGTCGGATTTCGGCCATTTTTTTGTACCAGATAAGTGAGTTCAGATAAGTACGCTGCGTTTAGTAAAGATATATCGGTTTTGCTCAAGTTATCGTGTTTAATGGCCGAGCGGGAAGGACAGACGGTCGACTGTGTAAAAAACTGGGCGTGGCTTCAACCGATTTCGCCCATTTTCACAGAAACAGTTATCGTCATAGAGTCTATGCCCCTCCTAAAATTTCAAAAGGATGGTAAATTTTATGGCATTAAAAGTATTCTAGGAAAATTACAATGAAAAAGGGCGGAACCACGCCCATTTATTTTTGATTTTGTTGCACATAATATTACTGGAGTTGAATGTTGACATAATTGACTTATATACGTAAAGATATTCAAATTTTTGGTTAAAATTTGACTTTAAAAAATGTAAGTGGGCGTGTTCTCATCCGATTTTCTAATTTTATTAGCACATATAGTAATCGAGTATACGTCCTGCCAAAATTTTCATCATGATACTGCATGACTGCCAATTACAGCTTGCAACTTGTAAATTACCTTCTTTTAAAAAACGGGCGGTGCCACGCCCATTGTCAAAATTTTACTAATTTTCTATTCCTGCGTCATAAGCGTCACCACCACAAGTTCATCGCTTAATCCGTCTTTGCATGAACTATCGCATTTTTTCGGTTTTTCGATATCGAAAAAGGGACGTGGTTATAGTCCGATATCGTTCACTTTTAAATAGCGATCTAAGATGAGTGCCAGGAAAACTAATACCAAATTCATCAGATACCTCAAAATTACTCAAGTTATCGTGTAACGGGACAGACGACGGACGACGGACATGCTCAATCAAATTTTTTTCGATACTGATGATTTGATATATGGAAAGTCTATATCTATCTCTATTCTTTATAACCTGTACAACAACCGTTATCCAATCAAAGTTAATATACTCTGTGAGCTTCTGCTCACTGAGTTTAAAATGGGCAACCTGCTATAAGTACTAGTGTTAAAAGTATCAATCGATGAATAATTTATTTGTTAGTGCAGATGATATTAAAAAACGAATCATACCATCTTGCCAAAGATGGCAACTCATCATCTGAAGAACAAAAGGTGTCATAATAACTTACACTGTCTATACTGAGCTTCTCCAAACGAGAATGGATTGTGAAATAATTGGAGCTTGTTTTGCAACTGTCATATTAAGGAGGAGTTGATGTAGTCGGAGCAATAACAAAAAGAACTCTTTAGCCTGCTATTCATGCCCCAGAAAAAATAAGTATTAACAAGTAATGAAGCTAAGTTCGGTGTAACCGAACATTACATACTCAGCTGAGAGCTTTGGAGACAAATAAGGGAAAATCACCATGTAGGAAAATGAACCTAGGGTAACCCTGGAATGTGTTTGTATGACATGGGTATCAAATGGAAGGTATTAAAGAGTATTTAAAGGGAGTCGGCCATAGTTCTAAAGGTGGACCAGGGTGACTCTAGAATGTGTTTGTACGATATGGGTATGAAATGAATGGTGTTAATGAGTATTTTAAAAGGGAGTGGGCCTTAGTTCTATATGTGGACGCTTTTTCCAGATATCGCCATATAGGTGGACCAGGGGTGACTCTATAATGTGTTTGTACGATATGGGTATCAAATTAAAGGTATTAATGAGGGTTTTAAAAGGAAGTGGCCCTTAGTTTGTATATGTGAAGGCGTTTTCGAGATATCGACCAAAATGTGGACCAGGGTGACCCAGAACATCATCTGTCGGGTACCGCTAATTTATTTATATATGTAATACCACGAACAGTATTCCTGCCAAGATTCCAAGGGCTTTTGATTGCGCCCTGCAGAACTTTTTCATTTTTTCTACTTAATATGGTAGGTGTCACACCCATTTTACAAAGTTTTTCTAAAGTTATTTTTGCGTCAATAAACCAATCAATTACCATGTTTCATCCCTTTTTTCATATTTGGTATAGAATTATGGCATTTTTTTTCATTTTTCGTAATTTTCGATTTCGAAAAAGTGGGCGCGGTTATAGTCGGATTTCGGCCATTTTTTGTACCAAGATAAAGTGAGTTCAGATAAGTACGAACTGAGTTTAGTAAAGATATATCGGTTTTTGCTCAAGTTATCGTTTTAACGGCCGAGCGGAAGGACAGACGGTCGACTGTGTATAAAAACTGGGCGTGGCTTCAACCGATTTCGCCCATTTTCACAGAAAAACAGTTACCGTCATAGAGTCTATGCCTCTACCAAATTTCAGAAGGATTGGTAAATTTTTGTTCGACTTATGGCATTAAAAGTATTCTAGACAAACTAAATGAAAAAGGCGGAACCACGCCCATTTTGAAATTTTCTTTTATTTTTGTATTTTGTTGCACCATATCATTACGGAGTTGAATGTTGACATAATTTACTTATATACAGTAAAGATATTCAATTTTTTGTTAAAATTTGACTTTAAAAAAATTTTTTTTTAAAGTGGGCGTGTTCTTCATCCGATTTTTCTAATTTTTATTTAGCACATATATAGTAATAGTAGTAACGTTCCTGCCAAATTTCATCATGATATCTTCAATGACTGCCAAATTACAGCTTGCAAAACTTTTAAATTACCTTCTTTTAAAAGTGGGCGGTGCCACGCCCATTGTCCAAAATTTTACTAATTTTCTATTCTGCGTCATAAGGCCAACCCACCTACCAAGTTTCATCGCTTTATCCGTCTTTGGCAATGAATTATCGCATTTTTTCGGTTTTTCGAAATTTTCGATATCGAAAAAGTGGGCGTGGTTATAGTCCGATATCGTTCATTTTAAATAGCGATCTGAGATGAGTGCCCAGGAACCTACATACCAAATTTCATCAAGATACCTCAAAATTTACTCAAGTTATCGTGTTAACGGACAGACGGACGGACGGGCGGACATGCTCAATCAAATTTTTTTCGATACTGATGATTTTGATATATGGAAGTCTATATCTATCTCTATTCCTTTATACCTGTACAACCAACCGTTATCCAATCAAAGTTAATATACTCTGGAGCTCTGCTCAACTGAGTATAAAAATGGCAAACTGCTATAAGTACTTAGTGTTAAAAGGTATCAATCGAATGAATATTTTATTTGTTAGTGCAGATGATATTAAAAAACAATCAGACCAATCTGACAAAGATGGCAACTCATCATCTGAAGAAAAAAAGGTGTCAATAATGCATGAAGAAAAATTAAACCTTTTGAAGTGTATAACTCCAGCGACAGACAATAGAAGCTTCGCTTGAATCTAAAAGAAGATTGTCCTTAACATATTTACTATACTAGTTATTTTGTTATTAACAACTAAATTAATCAGCAGTGTGTTTGTTTGTGCTCTTTATTAGCTTTTTTTTACTTATTTCAATAATTAATAATAATGTTTCTGAGGTTAAAGAAATATTGAAGTTCTCTTAATAAAGAACTTCATGTACACTTTTTGTACCAGTCACAATTACAAAATTAAGTTTATTGCTTCTACGTTCTGATGCGTTGACTCTTTATGAAAATGAAAAAGTGTTTTGTATTATGAAGGGAATATTTCTGAAAAGGTTAGTGGTCGAACTGAAGTTTGTCTTTCAGTATACCTCTGAAAAGAGGCAAATTTGCAGCTAGCCTCTCATCAGCATGGCTTCAGAAAACTCCATAGCACCACCAACGCGCTAAATGCCATCAGCACCCAGATAAATTGCGGTTTAAATGAAAACCCCCACCATAGAACAGTACTTGTTGTGCAAGACCTATCAAAGCTTTTGATACGATCAACCATGGCACGTTACTGCAAGACCTGGAAGGGTCTACCCTTCCTCCATGTCTTAAAAGGTGACCGCAAATTATCTGGGCGGTCGGCAGGCATCGGTGCAATTTAGAATGAAACATCAAAACCGAAGAAGAATTAAACAAGGGGTGCCACAGGATGGTGTCCTATCCCCACTTTTGTTTAATTTCTACATATCAGAAGGAGTTACTATCGTTCCTACGCCGATGAGTGCACAATAATATCCACAGGCCCAGGCCCACAGATCGATGAGCTTTGCAACAGAATAAACGGCTACCCCCCTGATCTCTCCAGTTTGTTTGCCTCGCGAACCAGGCATTATCACCGACTAAATCCTCCGTGACCTTATTTACAACATGGACGTCCCAAATGTCGACCATTTTGAACATTCACGTCGATGGCACTACGCTACCGACTGTCCTACACCCCAAAATCTTGGTGTGACGTTTTATCAGGATCTATGTACATTTTGGTGAGCACGCAGCCGCAATTGTTCCGAAAATCCAGAGCCGTAATAAAATCCTCAAATCCCTTGCTGGCAGTACTTGGGGTAAAGACAAAGAAACGCTCATTACCACATACAAAGCATACCAGCCGATTGCGTGCTACGCGTCCCCTATATGGTCGCCAAGCCTAAAAACTACCCACTGGAAGAAGCTACAGGCCTGCCAAAATACTGCTCTCAGGATCGCCACGGATGTCTTCTTATGTCTCCAGAACACCATCTACATAATGAGGCGAGAATACACCCCATCAGGGAGAGAAATGAGATGCTAACCAAATAGTTCCTGTTGAATACCCAGAAACCTGGGCATCCCAACAGACATCTGATTGATGAGCCAACACCGCCTGGGGCTTAAGGAGTCATCTCCGTAAGCATCTTGAGGAAATACGGCACCTGAGAACTCAGCCGTATAAAGCAAAAAAACACAAGCAGGTCCTTGGTGAACTCCACAAACAAGCGTCCGACCTTTATGGCAGGAATTGCCGGTGAATCCAGTACTCAAAGAACAGTACCCCAAAACTTGCGAAAGAGGAACGCATACTCCCCAGGGAAACGCGACTCACTCTAGCTCAACTTCGTTCTGGATACTGTAACAGGTTAAACTCTTACTTATCCAGAACCAACCCCGACATAAAAATGTATGCCCCGCTTGCAATGTGGCCCCACATGACACCAACCATCTCTTTAATTGTAATGTGGAACCAACGCCTCCAACACCCCTTTCATTATGGTCCACCCCTGTTGAAACAGCAAGTTTCCTTGGACTCCCGTTAGAGGATATTGATGACAATTCGGTCGCAGCTGTTAAGTGGGGTGAAGCACTGCTACAACAACAACAACATGGAGGATTTTTCGGTGCCCCACTAGATACACTCATTCAAGTGATAATTACAAGAGACTGAAAGAGTTATCGCGGTTTTTACAAAGGATGTTGTTCATAGTTATTCCTCTACATTGTAGGATAAAATTTATTATTGTTAACGTTTTTGTCACATAATTGTAGCTTTAGATTGGTAAGATTGTGGAGTCAGATGCCCCACCAGTCACTATGGATTGACCTTCAAACAACTACATAATTAAGAGTTTCCATTGTCGTGACGACACTTTTGGGCAAAACTTTTAAAATTTTAAAGGAAACTTTCAAAGTAATGATTGGATAGGCAAAAATATTGCAAGGAGTTAGAAATATATTTGGCAAATTAAAAACAAACAATTAATTGGGAAAGCCCAGATCAAAGAAAAGCGTAATGGTCGCAATTTTATAAAATTAACTAGCAGACCCGGCAGAAGTTGTTCTGCCCTAAATTTGGCCTATCTGCATACATTTTAATAAGCTTTATCCGCCTAACTCTGCCCTACCCCTCTACACTTTTCCTAATCTTTTTATTCACTCCTCCCTCCGTCTTTTTCGCTTGATCTCCATCTTCGTCTCATTCTATCTCTTTCTCAGTCTCCTCTCTTTCTCTTCTCAAGTTTTTTCTCCTTCTTCTTCGTCTCTTATTGTCCCAAAGGGTGGTATGTATTTGGTTCCAGTCCCATTCCGAGTCTCAGTCCCAGTCCCACTCCGAGTCTCAGTCTCAGTCCCCATCCTAGTGCTAATCCCAGTCACAGTCCGTCTCTGGTATACTTCTCGGAAAAAAGCATCGTAAATACTAATATAAGCAAATTTATATACGAAATTTCAGGCAAATCGAATAGGACGTATATAAATAGGTATGTGGGTATTATTAATTCTTGTCTTTATATCGGCTTCGCATGCATATTTATCAGTTTTGCCAGGTTGATGCGACTAAATCGAATATCACAATGAACTTTAGAGCTCTCAGCAACAGCTTTTATTTGATATCCATAATACACACACATTCTAGGGGTATCCGGGTCCATGGTTTGGCCTATATCTCGAGA